>CAJUYI010008349.1:0-11065 GCA_910591695.1 Galerucella pusilla
ACGTCAAATTCCCCGTGAAAATATTGTTAGTCATACAACTGTTCTAAAATGTCTTCATAAAAAAAACTTCATCACTACAAATTAACTTTTGTGCAGGAGTTAACAGAAGACGATCCAGATCGTAGAGTTGATGCGAAAGATTGATGAATAAGCTGAACAGAAATGAGATAGCTCTCTTCTGACGAATCAACATTCACATTGAATGGAGAGGTAAACCGACAGAACTGTAGATATTGGTCAGCAGAGAATCCTAATTGGATGCGTGAGACACATTATCAGTACCCTCAAAAGGTGAACGTTTTGGCCGGTTTCATAGGCGACCATATTATTGGTCCTAGAAATGAAGTTATTTCTGCGTTGCGTATATCCCAACGCAATAGATCCTAGCTTACCGAACGAAAATGTTTGGTTCCAGCAAGACGGGGCAACACCCCATTATGCTTTAATGGTTAGAACTTATTTAGATGAAATCTTCCCCAATAAATGGATTGCACGAAGAAATACTAGATCGCCAGACCTTACGCCGTTAGATTTTTTTCTGTGGGGTTATCTCAAGAACAAAGTATATGCAACACAACCAACTAGCATTGTAGACCTCAAAGACAGGATAACTACAGAAATACGGAATATTTCACCTCAAACTTTAAACAAAGTTAAGGAGAAGTTCTATAGAAGACTGTGCTATTGCCAACAACTAGGCGGAGAACATTTTGAGCATTTATTTCAATTTATTAAAATCAAATACATCAGGTAATTTATGTATGTGTTTAATAACTGTAAAAATAAAAATTTCACCCTGTATAATTCATAATTCATAATTGACCATACATTATTTAGTTTGTTGGAATCGGTTCATTAAGAGGATTTCAAAAATATGCAAATATACAGGGTGTTTCATTAAAAAAAAAAACACCGACTATGGCATACTTGCGTGAATCACCCTGTACATTTACATTTATGTTCACATAACGCACAACTCAATTCAAAAGTTGACGTGTCTCGGCATTTTTTATGATTTTTTAAAATAATGACATAAATAATTTTATTCCATAAGTGGTTTCCATACTGTATATTGGGGTGACATTCACTGAGACCTGAAAGATCTATAGTGCCATAAAGTATTATTACAGTTTCCTGTAATATTGTCGTAAGCGCGTTACCAATAGATATCGAAAAGAAATTATTATTCTAATGCTTTATAAAGTTTTGAAAACTATTGTCCAAAGACACTCAATATCCGTCTGGGCCTATAGCCCGGGAAGTAGTTGTTGATTCTTAGTTGAATGGTCAGTGTCTTTGGAAAATATTTTTCAAAACTTTATTAGAATAATTATTATTCTGCGATATCTATTATTGTGCCCCTTATATCCATTTAGTGCCATAGACTATAGTAGCGCCTTTAAACTAAGTTTAAACTTAGGTAAATCTCCTCTTTCATCCAGTAGGATATTGCCTAATAACAAAGGTGAGCAACCTAACAAGATGTGCACGTCTAATGGCAGATTTGGAAATATAGTCACATTATTAGTTTCTGCTTCATATAGGTAGGTACATATAGTATTAGATGGCGCACAATGTTTAGCAAGATCAAATATTATGTACTACGATCATAATTCGAGAGCGAATCATAGTGTTAGGATTGGCCGTGTAAGCGTAAACCTCTCATCGTATGTTTTATAGCTGATAGATATATCTTAGGGAATTTCAAACAAAACCATTGTCACAATCTCACTTTCTTTGTAGTCACGTTCAGATATAAAAAGTTATTCCCAAATTTTATTTTAATGTATTCCGTTTTTCTAACATGAGATTAATTTGTCACAATTTCCATTTACCATGGGCATATGATAGAATTTTTGAAAGGGGTTTATTTATCAGTATTTTCACTTCTGTCTATTCTTTTTTTTGCAGTTTCAAATTAACTTTGACGCTATATGGTAAGGGCTGAGTGCTTTTAACGCCGTTTGGTTATCTGAGAGACATTCCATGATCTTATGAATGTAGTGGAATATGAGACTTTCCTTGGTTTTTCTGATCCAGTCAACCTCTTCACAAATTCCATCAGTAGTATGTGATCCCACCCGATTTAATATAATTCCTTTATACTGATATCCTTTGCAAGGCCCATATTTAGTTATCAAACATTTAAAATAGTGCCTTCTGAATGTTCCTTGTGGTGTATTTATTCTATTTGTTAATTTTTGTTGTCAAATTAACCAACTGAAACGTTGGAATAATAATTAAAAAAATATCGTGGTCTAGTTTGCCCAAAAAACTTACAAAAAGACCATTTAAAATAGTGGTTATGGCACTACTTGCCTCTAAAAAAAATATAACCATCAAAGGCACTGTAAATCACCCAACCTTTGAATTTAATGTCTGTCTCTATGTGCGATGATTGCAAAAATATCCATTGGGTGATTTAGGTATAATCAATATCCCTGTACCATACAAGTATGTCAAGATTTTAGTGAATATGGTCTCTGTGTAGTGAATTGGAACGTTAATTAAACTAATAGTGTTTTATTTTGTGTTTTAAAATTAATATTACCTACAAATTATTTCAAATAAATTAATGAATTGCCATTTGAAATGAATTAGATAAGTCAGTGCCTTATAGTGATATAAATTACTTCTGACCTATTATATGAAATAAACGTAAATGTAAACGAAAGTATAGTGTGAAAGGATTTCCTGTCGTTGTAGACCACCTGAATAGGTAGGGCATCTGGTTCTTAATAAAAATGGTACCCTAGATACTAATTATATGGATACAATATATATTATGACAACGGTTTTAAAAGACTTGACTCTAGTTCTTGCTCATTCAACGGAAATTTCCTATTCTAAAAAATATTTAACAGGATATTTATTATTATTGTTGTTACCAAACCGATTTTTTGAATATTTGGGTGACAGACTGAAGAATAATCTTCTGTTTGTTAGCTGAATGCAGCAGGCAGTTCGGAACAAAGCCATTCTCAGAACCAGAATGTATAATTGTTATCCTTCCACCTTCATTTGAAGGAGCTTCCGTGCTTGGCAAAAGAGGTTGTACCAAATACATCTATTTGAAAATTTTACAAAACTTCCAGAATATTACGTGCCATGAAAAAACTCTCCAAGAATTTTAGTAATTCAGAGAAATCTTGGAATAGGTACCTACGGTTAAAGAAGCCATCCAGGCTTGCAAAGTAGCATGATTCAGAGAACAAACGGATGTAAAATGGCCAGAAAACTAAGAAAGTTGATTATTGGTTTTAACTAGGATAGGTAACTGGTATTTGAAGTGATAGAGTTCATATAATAATCTTTTTGGTGTGCGTCATCAACTCAGATTAATCCCAATCAAAAAAATGAATGTATTACAAACGTGAACCCTGATCTTTGACTTAAACATTTTGATTGGTTGATGTTTATATTATGTGCAAGAGTGACTTATCAATCGGAAGAAATAACAGTATTGAAAATAGGATGCAGACGTACCTTTCTTAACGGCAATGTGTCTTACGTCTTTTTCTAATGTCCCACTGACAGTTCTCGTCAGGTTGTTCACGGTCAATTATTATTTATGAAAGTAAATATTAATCTCATTATTTTTATTTAAATTATAAAAAAATATGCTTAGATACCTACACTTAAAAACATCAACATTTTGGAAGCTCTTAAGTATTTTTAGTCAGAAAAAGAAGCTGGTGATTATCAATTTCATAGCCTTTTCGAAATTGGATCCTTACGATCCTGATGATTTAATTTACTAAATTTTAGGTTAGCTATATGTCAAAATAGCAAATAAAATAAGCGACATACCCAAAGCTAGGATATACGTCACAAACGATGACGCGCACCAAGAAGGCTATTGAATGTACTATATGATGATGGTAATATTTTTGAAGCTGTATTCAAATGTATAAACCCATTCCATTTTTCTAGTGTAAATTTAAATAAACAAGCATTAGTTCAGAGTCATAAGTAAAACGTTTCAAATTGAATGAATTTAAAAAAAAAGCGGGTCCAAGCTGGATAATTTGAATAAATTTACATTTTGGAAAATACTGCTTAATACATCTGCCGTCCAAAGCTAAGCCCCCGTATTTGAAAAAAAAAACGAAAAAATTAGATATTGTGTCTGGTATAATATAAATATTAAAAACTTGGATCTTTTCTATGCTATAACCTCGTATTTTGCTCAAAAACGATCCTTTTTTACCCGTATTTGCAAAAAATAACTCAAATGCTAAGAAAAGTTAACGTATTTTTGTTTTACTATAGGATAAACACGTATTTGCAATCAAATACGTAGATTTTCTTTAGTAAAATTCAAATACGGGTATTACGCGTAGCGTCCACAATATTTCGGGCGTGTTCATACGTGTTTCTTTCTAATTGTCTAATTGTCTTAGTATGCCAATAATATCTAGTCAGAAAGAAGGGTCAATGTTGAAAAAATGGAATTTGAAGAACTGTGGAAAAATTTGCCTTTCGTAGCTAAAGCTAAAAAAGAAACTGTACATTTCTAAAATTACTGAAAAATTAATCAAACGTAACGAGTATGAGTTATATTTTGGAAGAAATAATAATGATAATTGGAGAAAACTCGATTTTTTGCAAGAAAAAATATATTTTGGACATTCCAGACCCATCACAACCTAACCTAACGAAATTACAACCTAAAGGGTTTGGAAAAAGTGAAGTGGAAAACAACCTAAAAAATCTTGGTGATATAATACCAGAAAATAGAGAGCAGTTTTGGCTGGAACTACCTGAAAAAAATGTTTTAATATAAAACAATGTTAAGATGTTTCTATTTTAACTTGATTATTAGGTATTATTGACGCATATTTGTATATAATATTAAAATAAAACTGTATAGCTGCTTTACTGTGATTGGATTGCAAAAAATTGGTCGTTTCCTTAGGAATATCCCTTTTCTCCTAGTACATATCCCAATTAATATAGCTGCAATCACCGTATTATCAAAATACCGGTATTGTCCCTAGTATAACGCCTCATTTTTCATAACGATATTCACCGTATGGGTTTTTATTTTATGGAAGTGATAAAATATGAAGGTTTTCACTTAAAAAAATGAATTTACTCGTCCATTTCTTCTACTGTAATACAGGTTCTATAATTTGAAGCCATTAGGTGAAGCTATATTATACATTAAAGTTTAATTGTCATTTTACGCCATTTTCATTGTTTTGCAAATACGGGGGTTTAGCTTTGTGCGGCAGACATGATCTCTATGTTATTATAACTGTAGACCAAAGCCTAATCAATAATCTAGAAGATACATCAGTTTAGTTTACAATGTTTCTAGCATGGTTTCGATACATTCAGATTGCGAAAAGTCTTCTCGCGACATACGATTTACACAACTACGAGAAGGAAAATATGAGAAAAACTACTTGAAAGAGAGAGAAGAATGATTGTGGGCAGTCAGCATTGGGCGCCTGTTCAGTTCCAGCTGCCAATCTGATATGAAAGCAGCGTTGCCAGTTAGGAATAAATAACTTATTTTGCATTTGATCTTCAACACGGGATAAATCTGTATTTAGTGGGAGAAGATAGAGATTGGTGATATTATTGGCTTTTAGAATAAGTGAGATCAAACACAAATGAAAAAAAAATAATATAGTTTAAGAAAAAATTTGTGCAAATAACAATCTGAATTAAATAAAATCTATACACTGCTTTCGATTTTACAATTATTGGTATTTAACATTGTTGCAGACAAAAATTGGGAATAGCTTTTACAGATAAGTATATTTGGCAACAGCGGTTGGAATGGGGGGCACTGACACGCCCATTGCTGACTGCGCACAATTATCCCCTTTCTCTCTTTGTCTCTTTCAACTATTTTTTCTAATATTTTCCATGTCGTACTTGTGTAAATCGTATGTTGCAAATTAAATTCAACAATCGTTCTATTCGAAAAATTTAAAAGTCAACGTAGCCGAAAGCGCGATGAAATGTATCGTACTAATAATGAAAAACCTCTATAATAAGCCGAAATTCCTAAATTTTATGTTAAAATGTTCTTATGAAATGCGAGTCTATGTTTCTTGTTAGACACTGTATAATGGGTATTTTCACTCAGTGGTGAATCAAAATGGTGACAATGTCCAATCAATGTGAATTGAATACATGTTGTAAGCATAGCCTCCAGCTTTGTGTCTGCTGTCTGTGTCTGCATTATGTACATTGAATGGAAATATGTAATAGGAATTATCCATCGTCTTTGTTACAAAATTAAATTACTATTAGTTTGTTTTGATAATAAAATAATTCAATGAGGTATCTGAGATGAAATAATTTTACTTGGAGCTTTTCTTTTTCAATGTCAATGAGGAGCTGTAATTTCCAACGACATCACAAAAGTTTCGATGCTTTGGAAGTACAGGATTGGAAGTCAAACAGAATGTCCTGTGGACACCTCTCTGGACATTCAGAGGACGATCATATTTGGTCATATTATTTGTACCTATTCTAAACAATTATTTCGAATGATTATTTAAGTTACTCTCAGTGAATGTCTTCACGCCTAGCTTTAGTTTCATAATAAACATTTATTGTTGAAAATATGCTTCAAGCCTTAAGAAAATAAAATTTCTTGAGGATTGATTCCATTATATCTGGTGTAGTATTATCTCCACAGGTTAGTAGAGCCTCATTAATTTATATTATAAATTAAGTTTGCCTTTCTGCTTTCATTGTTTTTAATTTTTTGTGCTGGAGCTGCTTCAGTTTCCCGACTACTCCTTCCTCATGATTCGAATGGTGAATAAATAACATTATAATTTCTCCCAAAAAATAGGATAGAAATTGAGGTACAGGATACAACAACAAAGGTGAGTTTTATAAAGTGTAACTTTCAGTATAAGACCCCTCTCGATTTCTTTTTGTGGGGATACTTGAAAAAAAATGTGTATATAAATAGACCAAAAAATACTAATAAACTCAAAGAGCGGATACGCATTGATATGTGACTCAGGATGAGTAGGCTATCCGTTTTTGCTGGTTTAGCAAATGATGAATGTATCCCTTTTATTTGGATCATACTGTATATTTAGCAACGAATTAAATATTTATAGGGCTATCATTGCGGAAAAAGTAACTTAAAATCATTATATTATTAGTTATGCTTAAAATAGTGGAAGTAAACAGTGGCGACTCACGAAACAAGAAAATATTCAAAACACTTACATTTGGAACCATCCACGGCGCAATCAGAGCAATCTCCATCCCAATACCATTTGACCTGCGCCATTTTTACCATTAACCATCACTTAAAACCGAAATCGACCATTTCCATTTACCGACCGGCGATTGCCACCACATTTATCTCTTAGTCAAAGGCATACATCACAAAGTTTCTCTATGATACTGACTCTAATGTCCGTACTGATAAACAAGACTTGAGGCTCAGCACGGCCTTGAGCATCAGTTTCTGACTGTCAAGAACTGATGCTCAAGGCCGCGCTCAGCCTCAAGTATTGTTTATAAGTACGGGCATAATTGGGTATTTTCATGTTTTTTAGAAAATAGAAAAAATTATAGTTAATGTACCCATGAGTTTTAAGTGATTACTTTGAAAAAAAATTTTTGGAAAACTACAAGTCTTTTTAGTACATAAGGAAATTTCTGTGATCACATATTCCACTATAAATACAGGCATATAACGAGTTGAGAATATCTGTCACTACAAAAAAAATTCTCAGCTGATAAAAAATTATGATAAATTGTAAAATGTAAAAAATTGGAAACACCCTATAAATAATAGATTGTCTGGAAGATCTCGTTGTACCTAGTGCGTTTGGGAGTGTCTTAATATTTAAAAAATAATAATTTTCCAACGAAATTTCTAGTAAATATGTTAAATTGAATAAATGTTTCATATTTGGAAAAAAATGAGCTCCTCAAAATATTTCTTATTAAGTCTAATAATAAAAAAATAGTTATTTATGTATTAAAACACGCGCGTTTTTTAAAGTTCGATTTACACACGCTGAGGCGTTCCCCAATAAAAAAAATGTATTCTTCATATCTCATTATACTTGTTTTAACAGCTGACTCTTTAAATTAAAAAAATATCTAATGTCAAGTGACTTACATATATTGACACCTAGGACTTCGCACCAGAAATTCTTTTCTCCAGATCAATCGGTTTTACCTAGGGAACTCAGAGTGTCTTAAAATTCCAAAAATTTCAATTTCACAATTAATACGGTTCATAATATGCCTGACTAAATAAAGGTCTCAAAAAACTTTCTTGAAGTATCTTTGTATCTGAATTTAACTAAAGAAAAAAAGTTAGCCATAGATAAAATTAATTCAAATTGAAATTCAATTTTCAATCAATTTTTTTCTATATTTAATAAAAAGCTTTCTGTATTTTTTAAATTATTTTTGTGTTGATAACTTTTCAATTGGATTGAAAATATATGAAATTTTGATTATAACTTATGTGATTGACCGATGTGTTCTCAAAAGGTTCAAGGGCTGAAAAAACTTTACCTACCTGAAAAAGAAGAAACACATACAAAATACACAAAAAAATATCCACTTGCTGGGGTGTTTCCAATATTCAATATATAATTTATAAAAGTATTGAAAGTTAAACAGCCAATACGGAAAAATTGTAAATAGCAAAAACCTTTCAGGCACACTTTTTGAATAACAAAAATAAATGTATGAGATTTCAAGAATGTTTAAATGAAAAATGATACATAGAAAGACCTAATCAAAAACAGTCTTCTCAATTATTTTTACTTTTGTTATTCGTCACAACATTCTCCTACCTTTAGGCATATCGCATTTCTTAAGCTGAAACGAGACCGGTGAAATCTGTAAAAAAAGAAGAAGATATTTATTTAGTATTTTTTTCATTATAAACAGTAGAAAAAAATATTCAAAATACCTCCAAAAATAATAATACAATAAAGAAATTGATGGTTCTTAAAGAGCAGCAAAAAATTCTCACCTCTATCTCCATTATTTATAACTTCAATTCAACGCCGAAAATCAGTCTCCGCCCGTCATTATGCGCACATTGAATAATTTTTATTGTTTATTTGAAAATTTGAAAAAATTATGTGTATGTGTTATAAACACTTGTTCATTGCCTTCAGAAAACATTCTTTAAGCTAATTTTTCAACAAGGTAGGTAATTGTTCATTAACAAAATATTTTTGAACTTCCCTGTTTATTGTAAACTAAGAAAATGTTTAAATAAGTGTCTTAAAAATTTACATATACATAAGGAATAAGATCACATCCTAAAACTTTCAATACTTCGTTTATAATAAGTGATAAAGTTAGCAAAAAATTGCGATTTATTTATGGTTGGAAAAAAATTATTATAAACAACTTTCATGATTTGATCTTGTATATATTATGAACTATAGGAAGCTCCACTTAACTAAGCGGGATATTTTATTTTCAGTTTACAATGAAGTAAGATATTCGATAGAATTATGTTAATCACCAATTACATAACAATGAAAAATTAACTTATAGAATTTCTTTCCAACGTCAATAAAGTCTTCAATTTGTTTAGAATAATTTTTACAAATATTCAAATTAACAGTTAATACCTTAAAATTTATTTTATTTGACTTGTTTTCTTTCGACGAGGCGCTCGCATACCCAAAATGACGGGTTGTGACCTGTTTGCAGCACTGAATTTAAATCATGATTAATTAACATACAGTTCTAGAATTCAGGACTTTTTTGTTGGAAATTTCCTACTCTTCAGGAACCTTTTTTTCCAAATTTCTTAAATGTCAATACTTACTATGTCAAATATTTCCATAATTATTAAATATAACATATATTATATTTATGAAACCTGTGGACTAACATTAAATTTCTGTGGTGCCATTTTTTATTTGATAAAAAATATCATCAATCACATTCATTTTCAATATTTAAGGAATCCTTTTTGAATTTATAGACTTGTTTCTACTTACAAACACAAATTTCTAGTTGGAATTATCTAACAAATTAAAAGTTGTCCAAAAAATTAAAGTCATACAACATACCTAGTAAGTATCAAACATTAAAAATGTATATTTTTAAATAGAATAATCAAATTACCTGAATAACAACATAAATATCTGATGTGTGCACTACTTGAAAGACTAACAAACAATGTAAATACTGCATTATTTCTTTTTTGTAATAAATTCGTAAAGCAGTTTTTTTAGACTTAGCAAAAAATACCGGCTCGGTGTCGATCGTTTTGTTTCATGTACGAATAATTTTAATTTTATACAGAGTCGGCTACGTTCCATTTTAATTTAGGAATTAAATATACAGAGCGTGTTTTAAATATGAAACTCACAGGATTTGAAAGTATTTAATTTAATGAATTTTAATTTGAGTGAGTTATGTTGTGAACGAGGTAAAGTTGATATTAACATTCTTCTCTAAAGTTTAATTTTCAGGTGTTGCAGTTTTTGTAAATCTTTTCGCTAACATTTTTTAACAAATTAGGTAGGTATTCACAGTAATAATTTCAATTGGGAAAGAAAAAGACATATGAAACTTTGAATAAGAAATAAGATTAGTTAATAACAAAAAAAGATGAAATAAAATGAAAAAGTGTATAGGGAACCATAAATATAGTGTGGCTCAAATGAAAGGAATAAATTCGTTATTTTTTAAACAGTTGTAGCGTCAATTATGTGAGAGTGATAATGTCATAAATACATTCTTTTATTAAAAAAAGTCAGTCTTGAAATACATTTGAAAGATATTTTGATTGCCTATTCTTCACTTTTCAATTATCCCTATATAAGGAGGTCAAGAGGAGTTGAATCAGGTATCTTTGGTGGCTTAATTGGGAAAATGTTGTCCAATTAATTTCTCACATTGTCATTAAGACGACTCAGTTCATTTCTGTTTGGAAACTGCCAGTTTAATTTGGAGAACAGACAATTCCGAAGAAATTCTAAATATTTACGAACACTCAAGGTTTCTTCGAGACAAAAAGCTTTCAATTCCATCTGCTAAAATGTAATCAACCACTTGACAATGAAAATTATGCTGAACGTCAATA
>CAJUYI010008350.1:0-11065 GCA_910591695.1 Galerucella pusilla
ATCTTCAAAATTGCTTTCATCTGAGAATAAACTCATGTGAATAATAGTTAATTTTTATATGATACATAATTCAACTAATAATTCGGGATCTGTTTATCTAAAGTTCCAGAAACTCTCACAAGAAATTGGGATTGAGTGCAAATTACAATCCCGCAAAAATTTGAAGATGCCGTCAATATTTCCGTAACGTCAGTGAACGGCAAGAGCATATTAGTAGAGCATCAGATAGGTAGAACACGAGTCCCTCAGCGTTTCCAGTTATAAGCTGTTTAACAGACAAACTCCATTCTTGGTGTATGGAAACTATTTTGGATATAAGTTATATCTTGTTAAGACTTTCTTCATGGCTAGGTACATTTAGTTTTCAGAAGTTCACTTCTAATCTGGTTTACGTTGTACATGCTGGAAAGTTATAGTATAAGCAATCCAAAAGGAACGATTTCAAAGAAGAGCAAGTCAATAAGACGTTATGAATATTGATTTTTGTCACAAGTATATCAGATATTAACAAACATATGATTAGGAATCAAACAAGATAACACTAATCATCACTTGTGTGGAGTATAGATCTAGCCTATTGACAACGAGAGACGAGAGACAACTTCCCCAAAGTTCAAAGAGTAGCTTGTATATGCATTACAAGACCAATTGTAACATGCCCAGCAGCGGCCATGGAGGTGATTCTCAACTTTACATCACTACACTTGGTTGTGGAAAGAGTTACAGAAAGATCCAGATATTGAGATATAGAGTGAAGAGGAAATCATTGGAAATAACTACCTTCTCTCTTCTTGGGAATCAAAAAACCTAAGATGAATTTGGTACGGATCCAAATACCATTACCAGACTTAGAAAGAATACCATTCTAGGGTATACAGACAGCAAGGGCAATTTAAGGATGGGATATGAGTATTCGGGCTGGGAACCAAACACTTTGGGGGCTTTTGAAAATCCTCAAATTTGTTCCAAGTTCACGCCATATAAAAGTGAATTCAGTTTAATATTGATGAACGATATGAAAGGCAAACGATTATAATCATTAAAACACTGTGCTCTTGTGTGATGATCAGCTCCAAAATGATATGGCAACATCATCACCCCGTTTTGGATTTCAGGACACAGTGGAATGAAAAATATGAATTAGGACATGAACTAGCAAAAAGGGAGGCTGAAACACCCTTTGGGTATCGGCACAAATATTATATTGGAAGAAATAGGCAACGCCGATGGAAAGAGAAGATCTTACTATTGGAAAGATCTAGTAGGTATGTTAGACAATTTAAGATACTTCTGGGTACCCAAGTCCGAGCAAAGATGCACTAATGCCCGATTTCACCGACCTGAAGTTAAGTAAAACGGATTTATGAATTCCTGAATGGAATTTACGTTTCACCATGCTTTGAGTAATACCTAATAATGATAATATTGGATATTTCCCATCGTTACTTAGCTCGTGGTCAAACGTTAATTGCACCTAGAAGTTCCTTTTTCTTTTTTCTCTTATTCTTTTGGTAATCAAACCGCAATAAGGTTTTTTATTTTTCATTTCGACGTTTCGGTAGCGTTCCAGCTACCGTTGTCAAGATTAACTAGTAATAAAATTAATAAAATAATTTTTGGTCCCTATCTGACACAACGAAATAATATGACAACTAGACAATCAATAATATTTTGAAGTTTAAGACTACAAAACTTTGTTGTCAAATTTTATTAAGGTACATTCATAGTAGATCACACCTCTGGTAAAAGGTGAAATAAAATATTTTATTTTATGACATTCTAACGATATGATAGTCTACTAGAAATGGATTCCAGTGAAGTGCACGTTCCAGGAACGGTTTTTATTGGGATAGCGCTTTTTTAAGCTTATTTTGGAAATGTTGTTAATAAACCGCGTTTGTTGTTACTTTTTTGTGTATGATCATTTTTGTTTTCAAAACATGTATAACTCAGTTTGGTGATTTTGTGTATTGAAGTGTGTATCGATTAACAACTATTCCAATGATAAATCATAAGGAAACCTGGATAAAAACTTATGATGCTATCCGATTCGGGCTTACCTCTACAAAGAAAATGGTTGGTGAAATCGTGCATGAGAGTTTCAACAGGAGTCTTAGCGGGACTCAGAATAAGCACCTGAGAAAGCTAAAAAGTGGTGGAGGAAGAAGAATTTAGATTCTGTGGTGTGGAAAAAGAAGCCTTCATTCACATAGATAAGGTATACTTGCCCAAGATTAAGCCTACAGACATCCCAAATTTTCTCCTTGGAGATCTGGAGAATCTATTGAGTGAAAAAATGAAGCACTACAAATCTTTCTTCTCAATATCTCAATATACAATATACATAGGTACGTACATACAGAATCAAACAATTTTTCCGCAGATGACAAAGCTTGTAATACTTTAAATGGAATCGAACATGGAGAACATTCAATAAATAAAAAAAACACAGAATCCTTCACATGACTCCGCATGTACCATACAAAAGTAATGCTAAATATCGTATGACTCATATACTGGTACTTGAACCATTGTCTACGTTAAGGACAGCGAGGAGTGTCTCAGCCGGTGTTGTTGTTTTTCACTTTTTTAAATTACGCCTAGCATTGCTAGTTATCCACAATACAATACGTGAACCAATTATGTTATTCATTCAAACCGAAAAATGGAGACAGGTGATATACTAATTTTTGTCCAGGCTTTCTTATTCGTTAAGTGGAGTGGAAATGACTAAGAAGTATTTATCATTAAAAGGCAAGCAAATATCGAAACACTTGTATACTTGCTCGGGAGCTTGATTTGAGCCTACTACATCATTAGTAAATGCTTCAATTATTATAGCACCTCCACGTTGTTTTAATACCAATAGCTAAATGGAAGGGAATAACGTCCGGTAATACTTGAATATTTATCTCGGCGTATCGTAATCACTCTGCAAAAATGCGATGGAAGCAAGTACCACGTAACCAGTACTCCAGGTCATTTCAAAGTGGAAGGATGGTAATGGAATAGGATGGGGATGGAAGCAGCAGGCCGCCAGAATGAAACGCTAGTGAGATATACTGATGAATGCAGAACTGACAAAGGACAGAATCTGGAGTCCATGGGGTCAAACCATTGGTATTTGTCAGGCAAGGAAAGCGGAGGAATGGGGAATATGAACTTCTTGGTCTAGAGCACCCAAGGAAAGAGGAAGGATCTTCTAAAAATACTGGTATGCCTAACAGGGACTTCACATTACAACCAAGAGCATGAATACTGAAAAGGCTGTGATTCAGAACTATGACTTGACGAAATATCGATCGTTACTCCTTTAAGATCACGTAGTTGCGAAAAAGGACTAGATTAGATTTATCAATGAATTATGCAGATATCACTACTTTTTTTTTCTCCCAAATAATGAGTACGATCTTCGATTTTTATGTATATTTCTTAACTACGATGTACTTTCTTATATGTGTTGGGATGTATTTAAACATGTTCAAATCAACTTTAGAAGCAGTTGAATAGTTCATGCAGAAGAAAAATATCTTTGACACACTCGCTAGTGACATATTTCCAATTTGTTGTGTTATTCTTCAAAAGTGATTGAGTCAGTGTCTGAATACTATGCAGTACGGTCCTGTGATATGCCAACAATAGTAAAGAATCTGAAGGTAGAAGCAAAAGCAAGGACGTTTGTATTTTCTCAAATAACTAATTACTCAAAAAAAGCATTGTCGATAAGTATTTCCTTTCACTACTTAGTGCTGTGTCAACGATGACGTAATCAACTCGATGGTTCGAAAAAGCGGTCAAAAGAGAGCTTTGTATGTAATCGAGTTAGGTTTTCTGTAATTACATTGAAGGAAATCATCACATAGAAGAAAGTTTGTAATGTTGCCTTTCTGAGCAATGACAACCTTTGTTTTGAATACAATGACAAAAACAAATTTATCCTCGTTATCGGAAACAATGTATACAAATTCAACAAGTCTTTTCGTTAGGATAAAGACGACTTTTTATATTTGGTAGGGGAAGGGAGATTCTTATCAAAGGAACCACACCTACTGGAGGTGATGCTATTGAAATAGATAGGTCTTTTTTCTCTAAACAATGAAAAGACTCTTTTGCTGTGTTGAATTGAAGAGGGCTATTACCAAAGTGAAGATATATATGATCTTCGGCGCCGTGATGAGCAGCTTTCACCCTATCAATTAGTTTGGGAAAGAAAATACGTCCTCCTCTCTTCTACATATTCGTCAAAGCTAGCACCAGAGTTTGTTTGAAAACAAATACTCAGGAGTGTGTGGCATATAAAAGACTCAAGAGCTCATCCTTCTGACGAATAATCACTTGAACAATATCGATACGTCATGATTGTTTTTTTTTTTGGAAAATGGGGAGAAAATGGTTACGTAGACTTTTGTTTTACCGTTCAAATAACACGCCTTAGTATGTCCGATCAAGTCCATCATGGTCGTTTGATTTTTTGTCAGAGTTTTTATCTAGGATTGATGATAAACTGTACCGAATTTTGGTTTTTCTTCTTGGTGTTTGGAAAACCAGTAGGTAGGTGAGGTGTGTGGTGAGTGGGTCTACAAGGCCCCCCACTGCGACTCGCTAGAGTCTTTTGTAAGACCACAAGGTTATTTTAATAATTAGGGCTGTGCTCTCAAAGCTAATTATACTCTTAAGAGAATTAATCTATCTAATAGGTTTCAGTTTGGTTGATGTTGAGAAAAAGGAAGCCCCATATTTCCAGAGGTGAAGTCACATATATAAATTATTATTTCCTTCCAATTGATACAATTGTGTCCCTTTACATTGTAGGGTTTATTCACGGGGCTAAGATCCAAATTAAGTGCCACGAATTTAAACTTATTAGTTGGGAAATTTGGAGTGGCCACTGTTGCCGTTTAGGGATCGTACTTGGATGGTTTTAGAGGTTCCTGTACAACATTCAGACAATCAGATAAGTCGATTTCTTCCATTTTGTGAAAGTTCCATTCTATTTTTACCGTCGTTATACCTATTACTGCTTTGTTCCATTATTTTTGTACAAATGAATATCATAATTATTGAAAAGTATCTCTGACTGAACATTTTCTTCAATTCAAGGTTCTCTAAAACCTTTGAAGTGTGGTTAAACAAATGAGTTATATTTCATTAGTTCAGGGTTATTAGTAAAGCGGATGTAAACTCCACGTGTACACGTTCAGGTTTTAAAATGGAAGTAAACTCCAAATGAATAACTACCTGTTCAAATATATATTTTCTAATATTGACATAATTACATGTATTCAGCCTTTTTAATCAATATTAGACCATTAATGCGCTTACAACTGAGTTTTATTAGAACTTTAGTTCTTCACGTTAGGTTGGAGCGAAGCGACAGGGGGTAATTCGTAGAAGATCTGACCGTAACGTTACGTTGCTGCGTTATGTGCCTTGAGCCTCTCTCTCTTTCGTTTACGGAGCAGCAATTCATATGCTTCGGCCGGGAATCGAACCCAGGCCGCCCGCGTGGCAGGCGAGCATTCTACCACTGAACCACCGATGCTACATTGAAATACTATGCAAAGCTGGTATTCGCAGTGCTCGCGATATACTTGAATTTATTCAGATACATTTTTTACTATTATTTCCATAATTTTTTGCAAGATTGATCTTTTTTAGAATTTTATGAGAACTTTATTAGAACTTTAGTTCTTCACGTTAAGTTGGAGCGACCGGGGGGCGCGACGCAAAAGATCTGACCGTTACGTTGCTGCGTTATGTGTTCACAAAGCAGCGATTCAAAGGCTAGAGAAAACTGTGATGCCGCCATATATCGATGTCTCGGGTTTAAATTTTACACAAAGGTTGATAATATAATAGTATAATAATCGATTGTTGATAATCGATTAGGAGATATACCTTACAGTTACGCACGTCCGTTTTAAACTGAAAAAAATGCTGGAAAGATTTTAAATTGGAAAGATTTTAAATTAATCGATAGATTGGAGAAAAAACCGAGGACAGAATTTTGGAACGAAATGATTAATCTACTACTCTACAACTACAACTTAATGATAATCGATTGTTAATCAATCAATAATAATTTATTATATATTGATCAATGATGATCGATCGTTGATCCTTCAACGCCTGCGGCCTTGGGCTATTATCAAGCAACACGCTTTCAGCATTCTCTATGACATAATTATCTCGGTATTATCAAGACCCAAGGGGTATTACTACTGATAATAATATAGAGAAATTCTTTAGAAACACCTCCTTTGTGACAAATTCATATACTAGTACCGACATGTGGATGACCTGTTAGCTCTAGCTTTACCTGCACAACTAGATAATTGGATAGCTTCGTTAATTATATTAACTCAGTTATATCAAAATTACCGTTGAACTTGAACAAAATAATTCTATAAACTTTCTAGACCTTATGATTGCAAATATTAATAACAAACATGATTCTCCTATATTTCACAAACGATCTCATACTCCTGGATATCTCCTAGATATTTCGGGAATGATTTTTGTCAATGAATTCAAAGGTGACCCTTTCCAATGCTTTTGTGAATAGGAGTAAAATTCCGGATTTGCGAACCTATTTTATAAATAGAAAAAAATTAATTATACCCTCACCTGTTCGATGAAGCTAGTGTGTTAGCAGAGCACGTCACAAGTTTGAGTTGAACATGGGTTCAAATATAGTGGGAATTGAAACAAATTAAATTGTTTCATTCCATCTTGTCAGTAGGGATCTTCATCAAGTAAAAGCCTTATTTATTCAATTTATCAAGGCTGAGAGCTTCAGCTTTGTATATAACCGGGTTTGTTTTTGTGTAATTATATTTGATGAAATTTGATGAAATGCCTTTTGAACAATGAACAATGAACGACAAAAACAAATATATTCTTGTTATCGAAAATATGGGAAAACACAATCAATACAAATATACCAAACCTGCAAGTCGCTTCAATGGATTATAATAATTACAATATTAGTTTTGTAAGCTTTTGAAATTCCTCCACGTTTTTCTAAATTTAGACCAAGGCTGTGCTAAAATTTTTCCATTTCTAATATAAGTCCGTGAGAGACTTCACTGGGCTGCTATATTTGTACGACACATAAATGGCTTCCGCTCTGGGTAGAACAAATAATCTACTAAGAAAATTACTGGAATTAAGGTATAATATGATCATTTATTTAAATTTATTACAGTTTGCAGTGAACAGTTTAATTTCATAATGTTGAGAAATAATGATCACCATCGACCCCGAACAAACGTTAGTTGAATAACAAACAAAATTGAAGAATGAGGTATTATGATGGAAGTACAGTATGAGCCACAATATACAAGACTGAAGTACGGACATTATGTATGTTCAAATTGTGCGCCATTGCTGCACATTGCTGCCATTGCTGCTGCATATTCCTGAAACACAAGACGATCTTTTCACGTGAATAATTAACAATACTGGTGGATTTGTACTTTCCGCTTCAACATATCCAATACCCCAAAAGCATCCGGTGGTGTGAGATCGGGGAATGTGATGGGTACTTGAAATTAGAACTGTTGAAAAGAATGCGCCATTCAAAAATGGAAAGCCATCGATTGTCGAGTAGTGTGACTGGCTGCTCCGTCCTGTCGAAACCACTGGTTTTCCATACGAAGGTTCCTGGCTGGACAAAACCTCCTGCTATCCTGAACAAATGACGTTACCAACATGTTTTTATAACGTTCCTTGGTCACGGTCATAATTATACTCAATAAAGTACGAGCCAAACACACCGTGTTCTGACACTGTATATCCACAGATAGCACGAGACGTCTTTAAGATGTTCGTTTTATACCCTATCTAAGTCTGAACGTCTTAGTCCCTGAATAAGACGTCTTAAAGATGTTTTTCTTAAGACGTCTTAACGATGTTTTTCTTAAGACGTCTTAAAGATATCTGATTCTTACATCCTTAATACGTCTTAAAGACATCGTAAGTGTTTATATAAATAAAATTAAAAAAAGTATAGTATTCTAGGTAATAAATCTTCTGAAGCGTAATTCATATTTTTTGTGGTTAACTGGCCAACTAACAAAATAATAGCTATATTTAAAATTTGTATGAAATAAAAAGGTAAACTATATTAAAAGGCAGTTTATGTACGATAATATACTTTTTAAATTTTAATTATGAAAATACATCAATAAAAATAAGATTATGTGAATTTCTTTGAGCTGGTACGTAGGAAGGATTTCATCAACTTTCGGTTGGCAACTCTGTTTCTATGACATGTCTTTGCGCTGGTGACAAGTGACATTAGCATTTAGACCATGCTGGACTTTTGAAATTGACTTTGTTTCCATTGATTTGTGAATTTGTGCATCGTTGTTATTAATTTCTGAGGTAAGTCTAATGCTTCTTTTTCTATGATCGATTTGCTTGATTGAATTTGTTCACATAAAATATGGAAAGATCCAAAGGTATAAATATTATATGCGTGCTAAAAGAATATGTCTTGATGCTAGTCTAGATGTGCCTACTACTTTACAAACTAGTCAAACTGTTCTTTTTACAATAAAATGGATCTCATTTATATGTTGGAACACTTAACTATTTCAAGTAGCTGACGAGGTAGCTGACACTTTTTTTTGTTGATATCCTTTGAATATATATTTTTTTTATTCAAGTAAATTTACCAAATTACTACTTATTCAAAAACATTCTGAGTTTCTAGCCAGAACTACTCAATATGGAAGAGAAGAGCTGGACAGTGGTTTTGTTTATCGATGACAAAACTGTAGAGGCTATTCCGTCAAACTAGATACAGGGGCAGTTGTGTTATTGGCCATCACTGGCTACAGAAAAAATTGCAACAAGCCATAAAAAAATGTGAACCAGTGAACACTTGTTGGCCTTCCCATAATATCAAAATTTTCCGTAACGCAACATTTGGTAAGATATTATTTATTGTCAATTTGAAGAGCTAAAATATATGTACTTATCATTGGAAATATTTAATCATATTTAGATGACTATGGAAGAGCAAGAGTGAAGGCCAAAGTTGCAGAAAAGACCAGTGACTTGAACACAGATTGTGATGAAGTGAAAGGAAAGAAAGTACAAAAAATACTCTACAGCAGTGAATCAGACTGAAGCTTTAGTATCCTACCACCACCATAAATGAAAAAAATAAAACATGCAAAGGTACATACTTATTTAAATAGTAACCAAATAGACAAAACTATATTCTAATATTTGTTTCAGATGATGCAATCATTAAGAAAACAGTGAGTAGAAAAAATCAAGATAAACAACGAGTACAAATAGGTAAAGTAACATGATGATATGGTTAGTTCTGAAAAACATTGATCTCAAGCAATACATTATGAATTACTCTTAAGCACTGATTTATTCAATTACATTAATATGGATTCTATGCTGTGTCAGCTAAGATTTGTTAATATGTACTGCTCTGTTTTAGATCTATCCAAAGATCAGATTGAGGAACAAATTGAAGATCAAAATGAGGACCCAATGAGAGTAGAGCTCAATATTGCTGAGAGAGAAAATATTACTCCAGCCTGCAGTACTTGTATTGAAAAAGGCAGGTATTATTTTGAGCATTAAAATATTGCAGATATACGACAGTTATAATGTTGAGTTGATTATTAAACTATTGCAGGTCATTGATTTGCAAAAATTGGAGGGAGTAATACCTACAACTATGTAAAGAGGGTTCTCTCTCCCAGCATGACGAATGAAATGGCACTGAAATATAGTTGGCTGGGGAGAAAAGGGAAGATCAGATTTTGGAAAATGAATATGGCAAGAGTTATAATAAGTATGTTTAAAAAAATCAATTTCTTCAAAGTATTTGATGATTGATGGTTATATATTTTCTAGATGCTGCAGAAAAAGCTGAAATAACCAAAAATAGAACAGACACGGAAGTGGCCATACAAACGTGGCTCAAATGGGCAACTGACCGGAAGAATAGCGTTTTGAATAAACAATAAACTACTCAAATTATAATTATTAAATAATGCCCAATATATAAATAAGAATTAGGAGTAGCTACTTTTTATTTTAATACCTACTATAGATAGGTATCCCCAAACCCAGTAACCCATGACGTCTTTTTCATGCCTTTTGTAGGTCTGTATGAGACCAAAAATGGATCTTATGAAGATGTCTCAAAGACGTCGTTATTTTTAACATACCTCTAAGGGACGTCTTTCAGACGTATTTAAGGCGTACATGGACGTCTTTAAGACGTAGTCAACGTCTAAGAAATATATCTTAAAGACGTCTTATAGATGTCATTGTGCTATCTGGGCGTAACACAATGCGTCGGTTTTTGTATGAAAGATGATAGAAAACTAGGAAGTTGTTTGCTTATTTATGTGATCCTCCAAGTGAATGTGACTGAACCACACATTATGCAAGAAAACTGAAGTCTTTGTTTGTCAATCGTTGTCCAACTTGAATTCAGTACGAAAATCAACTCACGTCTTTAAACAAACGTCGAATCGACATATTTCTGATATTCAATTGCGATGATGTTTGGTTTGCCTTAGACTTCGGTTGGGTGATTGCCATTTGCTCACACAGATACTGGTTTACCAGATCTTCCCTTGTGTTGTCATAATGCACTGCCAGAACAACCAAATTTTTCAACAATATAGAGCATAATCTACATTGATTGGTGTCTTTTTATGCAACAGTTTCCGATATTTTTTCTTCACAAAAACTCGGTCTCCCTTGTTCGTCGTTACTGTACGAACTATGAGATCACATAACAAAATTATTTGCTCTACTAAAAATACATTAAGCTGCTAATATCAGACATGCGCATAACGGTGGGGCAGTTCAGTATTATAAATTATGGCGCATACTGAATATGAACAATATTTCATCTCAAGGTCGTTTCGCACATGTCAGTCATGTATCAGTTCCACTGCCACTTCGGCCGTTTTAATTTAAGCATCTCCATAAATATGAGCCACATTTATTGAAACAATGTTTTGTATCAAAGGCTCGAAGTATTTCATGATAAAACGATAAAATTCAAATTGAACGG
>CAJUYI010008351.1:0-11062 GCA_910591695.1 Galerucella pusilla
GGGGGGGCGACCGACCGTATGTCCTAGAATTTGGGGGAAAAATTCTTATAGGTGAGGAAATCGGCGATGAGAAATTGATTAAAATTATTTTTAAGTATAGCATTTTATTTGAAGTTTCTCAGAAAAATTAATAAATGGAACTATGTGATCCATAGCTCCCTTATAGTTGCCGATTGAAAAATTGTAAACAATCATGAAAATTAAAGTTGCAAAATGCTAGTTGATATTTTTCAATAACCTAGAAGGGAAATACGAAAAGCTATGGACTCAAAAACATTTTAATGATGTTTCCAGGGCTAATTTTGTCAAGCAAGTTTCCCCAAATTCTAGGACGTGCGCTTTCCGAGATACATCTTGCTGCCCCCCTTAAAACTGCAAGGATTTTAGCAAGACCAAGATCGGTACCAAGACAATTTCGGTCTTGCTTTGCTCATCACTATCCTATTAGATTATATTTTAAAATTATTTTAAGGGGTCCTCTTGAAATTTACATGAATCAGTATTACTTCAAAACAGATACAAGAGCCACTCCTTGGTTTTTGGGAGCTATTTTAGGTTATGTTTTGACTAAGAAGAACAGGATCTCTCAATTGTCAAAGGTGAGTGGTGAAAATGATATTCCTTCCTTTCAGTAGTGAAATGGTTAATCACAAATTATTCATTCATTCATTTTTAAAAAAATATTTTATTCCAGATTCAATTAATTTCTTTATGGGTATTAAATTTATCAGTAATGATAATTTGCGTACTAGCAGGTCACAGCACACTAAGATTACCACAGTACCGACAATTCGAAAATGCCATAGCTATGACTCTTATAAGACCATTTTTTTCGGTAGCTGTTGGATGGATCATTTGGGCTTGTGCTACCGACCAAGGAGGTATGTAGGCTTTTGCTGAATAAAATACATTATATTTAAATGAATAACTGAAAATAGAGTAATAAATATAATAATCGTCAAAAGTAGATTTATGTCAAATGTCGCTACATGAATGACGTAGAACACTGTCATATATCAATTGGCGAAACCTTGTATATTTCTGTGCCGGTGTCAGTCTTTCATGTTACACCAGCGCCCCTTGTGTCACAATATAGAGGAAAGTCACCAAATATGAAATACCAGTTTGTTTTTGGGATATAAAAAAAAACTTCATATAAATTAAAACAGTTTAATGTTTTACTAATCAGTCATACATTTATATGTAGTAATTAACAGCCTTCAATCAAATATATTAGTTATCAAATTAAAATCTAACACAAAAAACAAAATCACTAATGAATAACCAAATATGGAATAGGTATCCATAATATGGAATATAAGCATAAATCAACCTAACAATAACAAAAATGGACATTAATATCTTTGAGATCAATTAAATAAATATAATTTATTGTGATAAATGAAAGAAGTTACATAATTACTTGCAAAAGTCACAGATCCAAGTTTCAAACTCTGGACCAGCATAATCATAATGTGCCCAGAGCCCACACATCATGCATTTAATTTAATATTCCATAATTAGACAGCGACGACTGTCCATATTTGGATTTTTATACTAGTTCAAACTCTTCTAAATATTTTTTAAAGTCACAATATTTCAATGACAAAAGATGATATAAACATAATACCGATTTACTAAATAGTATAACACTTATGTAAAAAAACATAACAGCTGGTAATACTCGTTTATTACTTACCTTTACAATTTTCTGTACGACAACAAAACAAAACACGCCTGCCACACGTGAAGCATTCGCGCAACTGACTCGATGGTGTGGGTGCGATAGTTAGTAGACCGAATGAAACAGAAGATGGTCGAGTGTTGCGTTTCATACTTATAGTCTTAGAGAAATAAAGGCATTCCATATTAGGATACTATTCCATATTTGGTGACTTTCCTCTACTATTTCACTATATCCTTTGCATAAACTAAACCTATTAATAATAATTATTTACTACATTTGTTACAGGTATAATAAACAAGTTTCTCTCGCATCCGATATTTCAGTTCTTGAACAAGTTTATACTCAGCATGTATCTATTACATGTAACGGTTTTGAAGATGATGACTCTCTCAGCAAAATCGTCGATATATTTTAGTATATTACATGTGGTAAGTCAAAATTTTTAGTGGACCCAAATAAGTACAAGTACTTATTTGGATATTGGACAAATAATGTACCAACTGTCTGTAGCTTGTCCAAGGAGTAATAAAATAGCAAAGCGATTTCAACAAAAAAATTTTGTCTTGTCATCTTAGCATTAATTTATTTATTTTTAGGCATTTGACGTTTGGGGCATTTGTGTATACATGTTTGGATTGTCAATAATATGGATACTAGTATTCGAAATTCCGATGATTGAAATTGAGAAAATCATATTTTCAAAGTGAATCGTGAGTACACACTTTGTATAATGTTACTTAATACATTTTTAATTGTGCATTGCTATCAAATGTGAGTTTCAGAAGACAGACTAATAAACTTTTATGTGATTTTATTTCTTAATACGTAATGAGGGAATTTTATTTGAATTTTGTTACTGGTTTTTATTCCATTTCTATTATTTTTGCATCTCAAGAGCTTGTGAATTAGTATTATGGAGCTTAAGATGCTGAATTGTAAGGAAAGCTGGGCCCTCTGACCGTATTCATGCTGTTACCAAGTCTAGAGCTCCCACTCAACCAGAATATGCATTGCATCTGATAGCCAAGCTGCTTTGAAGGATCTGAAGCTAACAACTTATAAATCTAAAAGAAACTGGAGCTGCAAAGAATCCCTTATGCACCAAGCTAGAAACAACAGACAAAAATACAAGCAGAAACGTTAATATCTTCTGCCCATTTTGGTATCATCTTTACAAGATCTCCTAACTATGTTTCTGTAGACCTCCATGAAGCACCCACCCCTCTAGACTCTATTGGTCTGGATATAAACGAGACAAAATTGAGCAACGGATTCTGAGATGCAAAAATAAGTGAAATGAAGAATATTCGCAAAAATATGTTACTGAAATTAACATGAAGAATTTTTTTCCAGATTATCAACAAAATCCATAAAATTAGTCTTCGTTAAGCAGTTTGATTTTAGTGGATGGTGTACATTTGAACCACTCAGCTTGTGACATTTAATCTTAATTCTGAATGATTGCTATTTATGATATCGTGTCAATAATAAATTGACGCATCCGATAAAAATTTGTTACATATGTATCTAGATACAGTGAGGAACAATCTGGTTTTTGGAAATAATTTTTTTCCGCAAATCGCTATGATATCTTGACATTTCAGACAAAATTGGTTAAAGAAAACTTCAAGATTTCCTATTCACTTCCTAACTGCAGGGAAATGATATTTCCTTGCAGTTGTATATTTGCGTATTAGTACTTTTCTCTGGATTTATTTGGCAATGATTCTAACGAAGTAGTATTCATTGCCTCAACCAGCTCTGGAGGAGTTCCAGAAATGGAAATTTCATCATCAATCATCATTTTACTTTCGAAAACACTAGCAATTAAATTTATATGCGTCAAGTTTCCGTAGTAACCCAGGTAATAATTTTATTACGAATTTCAAAGCACCATTTTGTTTTTGAATAAAATTATTCGCGATTTTTCCAAAATTTATCAATATCTGTTGAATTTTAAACGATTTGCAGAAAAATAGTATGTTTACGTTACGTTGAGTGAATGTTTTTGGCGTGACCAAATCTGTAAAATAATTTAATAATGTTGTCAAATATGTAATAAGTTAATAATAAAAGTGATATTAGTTTACTGAAAATATGTTATTTAAACATTCTCTCAAAAAAAATTGAAGGTAAAGTGTCTTCCGAAACGGACGTCAATATCTGTTTTCGGAAATGTCATGTACAAGTTGTGTCCCATCAAGTTCAGCTATACTTCTTCAAATTTATTACCAAATGTTCATTATCGACCAAATGGTTGAGAAAATAATAAACATACAAAAGCAAGAGTAAATATATAGTAAAACTGATGAAATTAGATTGAGAGACAATAACGATTGAAGATGTGAAACGTATAAGAAAAAATGTTCATCATAGTACAAGATCGAAGAAGATGCGAAAGTTTCCGAAGTCTCATCTCGACTTTTAGTATGAAAACCAATAAAGAGGAAGATAATATCATAATTTTTTCTTGTAAAACGAATCTGGAACTTTTATGTTGTGTGACGGATTTTTATGTGGAAGATACTATTAAATTGATGTGCAAAATATTATCTGCAATTTTTTATAATACCTAAACACTACATTCCTCTTGTTTTCGTCTGCTTCCAAATAAAACCATCCCATGCAAGAAACAAACCTTCCATTGTATAAGAGAAAAATGTTGCTAACTCGGTTTCCCCAAATCCCCGTAGACAGCAGATTTTCAAGTGGCAATCCATAAAAGTATAGAAGTTATTGTTTCTAGAGGCCAAAAATATGGTAGGCAGCTTTCATCTTGGGCAATCTTGGTATCGCAAAATCAAACAAGATAATAAAAAACGAGATTATTCACAGAGCGAGTGAATATCATCATTCCATCCAGGAACAGGTGATGCATCCAGGTTATTCAGAAGAAATCATCTGGTTCACCGATGGATCCAAAACAAACCATGGCACTGGGGCTGGTATAAGTGGACCTAGAAAGAAACTGTCTCTCAGCCTTGGTCAATACACAACTGTGTTTCAACCAGAGACTATTGCCGCTATAGCCTGCATTGATGAAAACATCAGAAGAGCATACACCGGTCAAAAAATTAAAATTTTCACTGTCAGCCAGGATCTGCTTGAAGCTATCAGCAATCCAACAACTAGGTCTAAACTGGTAAAAACTGTAAAGAATCCCTTAACATGCTGGCAAGAGACAACAAAGTGACTCTAGTATGGGTGCTGGCACATGAGGGGAACGAAATGGCAGACCAGCTAGCTAAAGAAAGCTTTAAAGGAGCCTCCACAGGTCCGGAACCGTTTTGTGGAATCACAAAGGATTACATAAGAGGGGAAGTCGAGAACTGGCCAATTAGGGAACACAAACTCAAAGGGAGGCTGACGCAAGGACACCTCCATACTAAAAGTCTAGCGAATTTAGACAAGGAACTCTCGTCCAGGATGCTGAAACTGGGTAAGAGAAATTTGAAGACAGTTACCGACCTGGTGACTGGGCACTGTATCCTGAGGAAGCAGTTGCACAGGATGGGAAAAGTAAGTGAGCCTATGTGCAGAAAATGTTAACTTTACGATGAAACACGCTTCTGTGAGAACTTACAAGGACTCAGACGGAAGCAGTTTGGAATGGAAATAACACAGCCATCACAACTACTGAAGATCCCTCCAGATAAATTGGTGGCCTATATAGAAGACACGAAGCTTCTGGAATTGAAATAGGTAGATAACATGTGTAATGGTACAAAGATTCAGTTCAAGTGCCTGGGATGTTAAGCCCAACCCAAACGTATGAATGATGAAGGAAGAAACGAGAAGCTAAATGTTAAAATTTTGGATTACCATTTTTAGATCCAAAAGACGCTGATGTTTGCTCGGCATATTATGAATTAAGTGAATTTAAGTCGGATGTGGAAATACAAAGTCTTTTCTTCATATTTCGAAAGAGCATTCATCATAACCCTCATTATTAAGAACCACCGATATCTCAAAATATAATTCATCATTCTACTCACTGCATCCAAATATTAATCAATCTTTGAGTGTTTTATTTAGTGGCGGCCGCAGTGCTGCAGATCTCCCAAAAAATCTAATGACTAAAAGATTTCCTTTCATCAAATATAAAATATGATAATAATAAAAAAACTTCGAGCACAAGCAACAGCTTAAAGCATAAGTAAAGTCCACCAACCTATTTCACGCGATAGTTGATATTTTATATAGCTGGCCCATACGAACGTGCTCTGCGAGCTCTTTCAAACATCCGCGATGCACACTTCTCACCTTTGACGCTCTAAAAATATACATATTTCTATTTTACAGTTAAAAATACCTTCCTCGCTTCTACTATTGAAGACACAACAATATTTTACTCAAAATAACCTTAGCATTTTCTGAACAACAATACTTCAAATTTCTTTCACCTTAGTTATTATAATGTTGTTGTTTTTTTCCTATCGGTATATCTCAATGTTAACTTCCTTCCGATACACTTCCTGGTGTACCTGATTTATAAGAAGGTAAAAGCAATAGCAAGGACAATAATTATTATTGTTGTGACTATCAAACGAACAATCTGCTACTTTTCATGAAATCCTTGCATGATCACTCGACTGTGACAATTTGTATGGGAAATGAAACTTAATGGCAATGTCAAGTCGAATTTTAAATACGCAAATATTATGTTATAAGGAGCGAGATTTTTATTAAAAAGAGAGTAATGTTAAACCATTACTGCATAGGTTATTAAACTTGATAATTATGTTAATTATATCATATGAAAAAGATGTTCAATATTGTCCTATAAATGATCAGAGGAATTTTCTTCTTCAGCATTGAAAAATTATATTTTTTCCCCCTACTAGCTGTGAAGTTGACAATTAATGCTTCTTCCAGCCAACTAAGAAGTTGGATTTCTTTATTAGTGGTTAATCATTTTTTTTATTATTAACCTAAGTCAATGATGGACAAATTCAAATATTTTGAGAAATCAGAGATATTATTTCAACAAAAACTTTAGCAACATAATTTTGTATACCCAGGAGATTGTCTTTAACATATCAAGATAAAATTATTTGAATAAGAATGCCATTAGTGTAAAATTCGCGCTCAACCAAAAATGACTGATGACATAACGAGTACGTTCATAATATATTGAAAACTGACAGTGTTATTATCAGTCAGACGACGGGGTAGATGCTTCTCGTGGTGCGTTTGTGAATTATTTTCAATTTTTGTCTTAAACTTGGCGAATAGTGGAAAAAATTGTATAAATACACCATGGTGTTGAAGACATTTATAAACCTTGCACCTTATTCCACCTTACTCTTGTATGATAATAGGGCATGTTCACCAACTGACAAGCTGACACTAATGACATTCGCCCTAAGGATAAACTATTATTTGAATAAACTGATTTAGTTATTTTATATGTATTTTATATTGATTTAATGATCCTTCTATTCACAATTACAAACAGTCATAAATAAATAAATAAAGATCAAGCAGCTGAAACAATTTCATTTACAACAACGAGTATTAAGTTCCGATGTCGATATTTATTGTCTTATCCTGGTATGTTCTATAAATAATGATTTATGAGATTGGTCATGAACGTAATTTGCATAAAATATTAAGTCTATCCCACCAAAGTGTTCGTTGTACACTTCCTCAACTTCCTCAAGACACGTTTTAATGTATACATTGACTTTTACAGCAGATTATAAGAAATGTCTACACAACCGATGGTATTTACCGCATATACATCGTTTTTAGATGGATATTTGCTATAATGTGAAAAATAGAGGGAAAATGAGGATTTCTGTAATTTTATAGTTTTAAGCGGAACATAAAATTTTTCTTTATTGGTGAACCAATGTTTTAAAGACCTTAATATCCACTTATAGGTTTTTTAATATACTACTACCTACATGTTATATCAATAATAATAGAATTAATGAGACTGTCAAAGCCACTGCCAAAATTGATTAATAATAATAATAACTTTATTGCTTATAGAAAACAATGTTTTTGTACAACTGTCATTAAAAGTGACACTTTTAATGATAGCAAACAATGTTAAAAACGATTGTTTACATAGCAGCGTGTTAAAAATACTTTTAACACTAGTGTTAAAAATATTTTTAGCACGCTGCTATGTAAACGTCTGCCATTCACAACAATCTTTTGATTATTTGAATACTAAAAGTCATTTTGAATTTATTGTCATTGCAAATTCGCTCGTTTCATTATCAAAATAGGGAAGTTGTACAAAAAACATTGTATGGTATTTGTGTTAAAAGTGATTTTATTTTGTTCGTGAAATTGTTCAATTCGCTCCGCTCATTTCACAAACGTTTTCACTCACAAAATAAAACCTCACTTTTAACACTCATATCATAAATAACTATTACAGCAAGGTTAGTGTGTGATAATATACAAAAAAAAAACTTTTTTCAAGTTTACAAGACAGTTTGTAATAAAAAATAAAAACAAAATGAAATAAATACATTATTTATCGAGTATAAATGATCTCAATTTGAGAATATTACAAAGGTAGCAGCATATAGTTTTTCCCTCAGATAGGTTTATATTTTGTAGAGCATTTACTAATGTTTCAAAATTTTGCACACTCAAACAAAATATGAAAAATAGTTTCTTTCTCGTCCAGGTTACAAACAGTACATGTTAAAGTAGGATCTATACTATAGGTTATGCCGTTTAATGTGAACTTCATTTTAAATTGATTAACCGTTCGGAGTTGAGCTAAAGTACGAGTGATCTGAATTGGAGACTTCAACAGTAAACAATTGCTTGGTTCACGTGTTGTGGTGAAAGCATTATATAGAGCCATGAAAGGGTACGCTGACGATGTAGCGATATCGGATTGGTGCAGGAAGGTATGATATTTGGAAAATAGTAGTTTTTTTTGTGCTGTTAGATGACCAGAAGATAATTGATTCCATAACTGCAGTGATTCAACGTCAACAAAAAATTGTTTGATTTGGGATGCCCAATTATACTTTGTGGTAGGGGAATTCATAATACGTAGTAGCTGTTGCTCAAAACAAAGTCTGGGATAGCGAAATTTTTCCATTTGAAGAATCTTTAGTAACCAATTTATTGTCATTTTAAAAACATTGTACGACAACTTAACTATTCCTGTTTCTATCCGAATAACAGAGTCCGGAGTATTAACCGCTACTAAAAGGATTCGTTTTAGGAAATGTATTTGCACCCTTTCCAGTGCATCCAAATAACGAGGACCCCAAACAGAGACACTGTTAAACATAACGCTTAACGCTAGAGATTCAAATAGTTTGATTCTAGGGTACCATAATATATGTCAATTTTTGCCTTACACATCACAGGAATGAGAGCGCCAACGGCTTGTTTATCTTTTTTTACAGTTGCAGTTGACATTTCACTGAATAAGCCAGAGGAAGAAAACGTTACACCTAAATATGTATATGTATTACTCAATTCTATGATCTCGTTCTTAAAATAAAATTTGTAATTCGGTTTTTGGAATCCACCTTTAGAAAACCTAACAATTTTTGTTTTCTTAAGATTAACAGTTAAACGATTGGTGTCAGTATATTTTTCCAACATTTTCAGTTTCCTTGCAACATCAATTTCAGAATGAGCCAGGATAACGAGATCATCAGCCTACAGGAGTGTTAGAACATCATTTTTATTATCGATATTTACACCTTGAGCTCCTTGAGCATAAAAGTCGTCCTCCAAATCGGCGATGAACAGAGCAAATAAAAGGGGACTCAAGGGTTCTCCTTGTAGAACACCTAAAGTTAGATCATATAATTTTGTCAAGCCGTCAGAACCTTTTATTTGAACAGTGGCTTTTGAATAAAGTGTTCTTATTAAGCGAATAATCTTTGACGAGACTCCAATATTGAATAGTTTCATCCATAATAAATTGTGCTGGACTGAGTCAAAAGCTCTTTTGAAATCGACAAAAATTGCAAACACTTTTCGGCTTTTATGTCTAATATGTAGATTAATAACAGAGCTTAAAGTGAAAACATTGTCGATACACCCTCGGCCTGCACGAAAGCCTGACTGACACTCTGGCATAACTCCGCAGTTATCAACCCATAAAGATAATCTGTTTAGAATAACAGTTGTGAAAATTTTTGTACAGCAATTCACCAAAGCCAAACCTCTATAGTTATCAGGTGTATCAGATGGGCCTCCTTTATGCAACATAGACAATAAAATGTTAGACCACGAATTGGGAATTATTGAGGAATCAAAGATTGAGTTGAACAAAGAAGTTAAATATATAACCCAGTTATGTGGAAGGTTCTTGTAAAATTCGAAGGAAATGCCATCAGCTCCTGGAGACTTATTATTTTTACATTTATACAGTACATCATATATTTCCTGAGTTGTAAACGGAACGTCCATATAGGGGTGACCAGCATCTACAAAATCAACCGTAGAAATTGCTAAAGGAGGGTACAAGTTTCCATAGAAGTTTTCCCATACTTGAACTGGTAACACTTTATGAGTGGAACTATTTCGAAATTGTTTTACCGTCAACCAGAATTCTCTTGAGTTTTGTAAATTTGATAACTTCGTAATAATTGTTGATTCATATTCGATTTTCTTAGATTTAATTATATTTTTATACTCAAATTTCAGTTTTATATATATTTCTTTTAAATCTTGCGGAAAGTTTTGGTCTCGACAAGTTCTTAATGCATTGTGCATATTCCTCTTGGCAATACTACATGTGGCATCAAACCATGGCTTATTAGTCTTGAGAAAATTTGATTGAGTAGAGAGATTCCTTTTCGAAGAATACATACCTAGGTGAGTTGATGTTTCACGAATGGCATCCACAAGATTAGAAAAAGAACTAGCTGGGTCACTAATAAATATTGATCTATTTGAATTTTTCATACACATTTTATAAGATAGAGAAAAATCATTATTCCATTTATATGAAAAATTGGGCATATTATTGAATATTTCTCTATTGGTGTGCTTATGTAATTGAGTACTATAGTTAAGAATTAAGTTGATAGGGTAGTGATCTGATAAGAAATCGTTGTCGGTAACAAAAAAATTGTCTATATCTGATAGAAATATATTATTTAACCAAACCAGATCTACAGGGTGTCCCACGACGTTTTGACAGTCCAATTTCTCGAGAACTGTTCATATGACATGTATGAAATTTGGCAGATATAAACAGTCGAAACTGATGCTTATATTTATTATAAAATGACTTCCGTTTTTCCTGTCATTTCGGGTCACGTGACCCAAACATAATTTTTTTAAATGGGACAACCGGTATAATATTACAATTTTGGATATATCATTCAAAAACAAATTCAACGATACCACACTTGTCATCATTGTATTGTGCAG
>CAJUYI010008352.1:0-11062 GCA_910591695.1 Galerucella pusilla
CAGCGAAGTTTTTATTTAAATGTCAGTTATGTCACTTTGACAATTCAAAGTGACAATATGAATAGTAAGAAGCAATTTTCCGGTATTTTGCACCCTAGAGCAAGAAAAAATGGTACTTAATTTAATAGATTATTTCGAGAATGAATGAAAAAGTGGAAATTCGTCAACCACTGTACAGGAAACATCAACCATTATTATTTTCTCCGGGTATATTTGTAATCTCACATTTTGGTAACCTCTGTGTCTTATGATTTGATACATATGGCTGGTTGAACCCGCACGATAAAAGCGCTTTTGACTATACCAGGTTATAATGAAATTAGTTCATTTACTGTAACATTTACATCAACCAGAGCTTTTACATAAATTAGAAATAAAGAATAAAAATGAGAAAATACAATTTAAAAATTGACGTGACATATGAAAGAGGAACAATAGTGGAAGATTAATTATGATTTTTGGTATTTTTTGTCAAAAAAATTATTCTCTAGTACAATAGTCAATTTTTGGGACTGCACCTCGTACAATACATGTCTGGAAAATAATATCCAGCATTCTGCAAGCGGTCGTATCAATTGTTTCTTATATTCTAGAATTTATTTTCGATTTATGCTAGCGAAATTCTCATTTATGTAGCAGACTACAGACTGGCGCGTCATAGGGCGCATAAAGGATAAATGGCCCGGGGTTTGGGGAAAGACAACTAACCCCCAGAATGCGTTTGTATATGGAGAAATCGTTATATAAAAGGAAAGTTAATTTTCATATACAACAACAAAAATTGTCACATAAATCGGATTATAATTTTTTTTTCGTAAAAAATAGTATAAGTGGTTTGAATATTTTTCATTTTTTCTCAAACCCCCAACAAGTTATTGACACAAATTAAAAAGAACTAACATTGACAACCAATAAAATAGTTAATCCCATTCATAACTAATTTAAAATTAAAATCGTCCAACATACTTATAAAGAAAGCATTTTTGGAAATATTAGAAAAAACACCATATGATGTAGTTCTCTACACAGACGCCCCAAAAACTTCTTTTGGTGTTGGCTGCTCCGTCACAACCAACCACGAACTAATAGGTTCCTATCGGTTGCCCTCAACATGTAGCGTTCACACTGGTGAGTTGTATAGCATCTTCCAAGCTTTCAAGCAAATCTCTTCTCCTGTCAAGCGCGTCGCCATTTGTACCGATTCACTTTCCTCAATTAATTCACTCAATACTATTTTTACTGCCCATCCAATAGTTCAAAACATCCATGACATCTATCAAACTCAGTCTGTCTTATCTGGCTCCCATCTCACATTGGAATTACTTACATCATGCTAAAGAAGCCTCTTCTTCCATCACCACAACAACGTTCCAGCTCCAAGATGACATAAAACTATTATTCAAAAAGTCCGTCAAGGAGTCCTGGCAGAATTTTTGGCACAACAGCAAAACAGCCCTTTACGACATACAACCATTGATCGGCTGTCTCTCCCTCGATTTCTTAACCAGGAGAGAAGCTGCTGTCATTAGACGATTGCGGATCAACCATACCAGATACACACATGTTACTTGATGTCTTCTGAAAACCTTCCCGTCTACCGTCACTGCAATAGTGCTGTAACCGTTAAACAAATTCTCACAGACTGTCAGGAATACACCATTACATACAAGTGTCTAGACCTAAGACCAAACCTGAGAGAGCCTTTAAACTGCACCGCTGAAATCTCAAAGACATTGAAATTCCTCAAACCAACTAAACTCTACCACAAAATATAAACTAGATTGATATTTTACCGAGTATTTTACATGTTTTATGTTTTAAGATAGTGTATGTATTTAGAATATGTCTTTTTGTCTTTTGTACAGTGCCAATGGCCATAGTTGTCGAGGCACTTAAATTCTAATAAAAAAAATAAATTAAAATCTACTCCACGGTCCAAAATGAAAAAAAAAAACGACTGGGAAAGAGACATCTGTATGTATTTATATTTATTTTCAAGCAGCTTATCTGCTGTACGAGAGAAGTGGAATTGCCACACAAGAAAGAACTAGCGAGAGCAACTTTTTGAAATATTGGAAATTAAGGCGATATATTTGTCTTCTAGAAAATACTCCAGCATATTTCGATGAAATTTAATTTTTCTAATGCAAGAATGAAGTATGGATCTTGTCTGCGGGATTTTCAACATAAATGACGGTACATGGATAAACTGAACGAATTGGTGCAGAAATATAAAAATTTTTATTGTCCGTACATCAACTGTCATCAACATCATCATCGACTAATCCCTTAAATCAACTAGAAGCCTCTGCGGAGGCGCCGATGTCTCTTAGAGAGTCTCTCTGATAATAACTGCAGGCAGGACCTAGTGTTAACGGTGTTTACAGTTACGACACACGAGATAACCGCAACGGAAACTGCTCGGCTTTAATCCACGCCATTTCTCTTGTCTAAAGGATCTTAATAATACACCACATGTACTTTTGAGAACATAAACAAACTTAATATGGGGGATATTTTCTTCTATTTTTGGTTTTGAATGGAGATGCTGTAAAAATGATAATTTCAAGTATATATAACAATATATAAAAGGCTTGTTCAGTTGTAGAAAAGTAGAAATTGGAATTAGGTGATAAATTATGTTGATATCATTTTACGTAGAAGAAGCTGTGGTTGCTAGACATAGACATCCAATCCTCCGGATTTACTTCAATTTCGAACGAAAGAAAAGTTCTTTTTTTAATTTTTTGGGAAATTAAACCACAATATTTTCAAATTCTTTACTTCAACGTTTCGGTAGCGTTCCAGCTACCGTTGTCAAGAAAAAATAAGTGCACTTCACTGGATTCCATTTCTAGTAGACTATCATATCGTTGGAATGTCATAAAATGAAATATTTCATTTCACATTTTGCCACAGATATGATCTACTATGAATGGACCTTAATAAAAATTTGATAACAAAATTTTGCAGTCTTAAACTTCAAAATAATTTTTGATTGTCTAGTTGTCAAATTTTTTCTGTTGTGTCAGCTAGGGATAAAAAATTACTTAATTTCTACTTATTTTTTCTTGACAACGGTAGCTGGAACGCTACCGAAACGTTGAAGTAAAGAATATAAAAATATTGTGATTTAATTTCCCAAAAAATTAAAAAAAGAATGAATAATATACCACAAGGAACATACAGAAGATAGAAAGAAAAGTTGTGATACATGAAAATTCAATTTATTATATTATGTATAATCTAAGCCTATCTACCCGGGGAAGCGGCTGGATTAAACATTTTTAGGACCCAGTGATGGGAGTAAGCCCTAGTAAACCCTACTTCCTCTTCAACTAAGGCTGCGACTATCTGTGAAGTAAGTAAAAGTACAGTACAGAGAGTGTTGGCTAAAAATAAATTTAATCCGTACAAGTTAAAAATGGTGCACCACCTTTCGGATGACGACCCCGACAGAAGACTCGAATTCTGTGAATGTATGACAAATAAAATTAGTCAAAACCCACATTACACAAAAACAATTTGTTTCAGTGACCAAAGTACTTTTTGCCTTAATGGAAATGTGAATATACAAAGCGTAAGGTATTGGAGTGACACAAATCCTCACACCTTTCGTGAACAACATACCCCTTTACAGAAAAAGTCAATGTTTGGGCAGGTATTTTGGGAAACTACATAGTCGGTCCTGTCTTCCTAATTTCAAATTTAAGCGGTGAAGTGTATCTGGAGATGTTACAAAATGGAATTGAGCCGTTTATTCTTGAAATTCTGGAAGATAATCTAGATGAATTCGGCCATTTCAACAAGATGGTGCTCCTGCACATTATTATGGTGCAGTAAGACGTTACCTGGATGAAGAATATCGAGGTAGATGGATCGGCCGGCGAGGTCCTATAGAATGGCCACCTCGGTCACCAGATCTGACACCATTAGATTTTTTACTACGGGGGTACTTGAAATCCAAGGTTTATACTACGGCACCAGATAGCATTGGCGTTTTGAAAGAAAGAATTATTGAAGAATGCAATACAATTTCAACTGACACAGTTATCGCATCCAAAAGTTAATATAGACTCCGCAGGTTTTAATTTATTAAAAAAAAACTACTACACCCACTCCATAAATTAAAAAAAAACGTGAAAACGTTCACATTTGCTAGAAACTAAATTAAGATAACACACAGTGTACCGTAGCCGAGGCTATACAAGCATTCATTCATTTAAAAGATTTGCAGTTGAAGCACGTTTTCTTTTTGTAGTCTTATCTACACAACAGAAACTATGTGAGAGAAACTTATGCGAAGCATATCAAACTTAAATAAATCTCGGTGCGGAATGTTTCCGAAATTTCATACACGGAAAATATGTGTACTTATCTACAATAACGGAACAAAGCGTCCAAATTTAAATGTGACCACGGCGTCTAGAATTATTTTCTTGATTAAGAATTTTCTTCGGGTCGTAAAAGAAAACGTTGTGACGTTATAAAAATGGGAAAATTAAGCAGATGGGTCTATAAAATAGTAACATTAGGAAAATTTTACACAAATTAGAACCTAAAATTAGTCTATTCATATGCAAAATGTTGTCATTGCTAAAGCCAAGTATATATTCAGTGGTGGAGAGTGTATAATAAAACTTTTTTTGATTAGAAATTTATAAAAGCGAATATCTATGTATACAGGGTGTTTATAGAACCTTTTCGTTTTAAAATGGAACGTCGTGTTGACAACAATATTTCAGATTACTTTCGAAACACCCTGTAAGTAGTATATACAATTCACATAGAAAATTGAGTTTCGAAAGTTAAAAATATGTAATGCACCCTTTCAACAGAATAGAACGTTTTCTTTATTCTTGCAGTTTATGCATTTGTAGAAGTTTCTGAAGTTACGCCACTTTGTTTTATGGTTCAAGAGTTTGTATATTTTCAAAACATTATTTGTGTACATACAGAATAATACGAGTTCATAAAAACAGATTTATCCAGTAATATTTATTGTAAACTATTATTATTGACCTATTATGTGAAAGCATTAAACGTTGTATGTAACAAAAAATCCTAATTAATAATAAATTTTAATAAACAATTTATTCTAAACAAAACTAGCCACCAAAAGTATAATCCCAACCGTAATAAACACTTTCCCTGCCGAGCTGTTTTTGGTATGTCATCTGCACAGGCCAAAGGTTTCAGTATATCACCACACATTACCCTTATTTCACACATTGTATGAATTCCCCAGGCCAGAACTATATAAGCTGTGGCATTTGTACAGGCCAAAGACATGAAACTCTAATATAAATGTAATGAAACGGTGAGCGCTTGAGATACACCAGTATACAATTCAAAACGATACCAAGTGTATCGCTAACGATACACCCGGCCTGCCTAGAAGGTGTACGATGTATCGCTAGCGATACACACGGCAGGAAAAGTGTTAAACTAAAGGTTCAAAATGTTCACCGTTAACATTAATGCAATGCTGCACAATAGTTCAAATGATTGACTAACATTTCTCAGCATATCAACGTTAGCAGATCGAAAAACCGCACTAATCTCTTTCATGTCATCTCTAATAGCCGGGGATTTCATAAACTTATTCCTTAAGGGACCCGAAAAAAATAAATATACTTTTGTTAAATTGGGAGACCGAGCTGGCCAATCAGTTGGGCCCCCTCTTACAGCATTGCATTGATGTTAACGGTGAACACTTTGAACCTTCAGCTCAATATTACGGTTAGGATTATACTTTTGGTAACTAGTTTTGATATAATTTCAAAATATGGACCTTCAACACATCTACTATTTTTGTTAATAACATTTTTTGATCTCTTAAAATAACCACTATACCGAAGTTTGTCGTAAGATTGGTACACCCTGTATATAAAATAATTAACAATAAAAAGTGACACATTTAATCCTCTATCCTAGACTATATATAGGACCCCGCGTCCTTTCGTAGTATGCGCCCTCCTTTGGTGCAGTGTATGTGCATGCAAGTCGCACATGTATGCATGTGCGCCGCGACGTTTCCTCGCCGTCGTCGTCGTCGTCGTCGACACAAAATGCATGCATTATTGTTTATGTTCACTAGGATATGTTGGCATGCTTGAACGGCCTCACTTAATGAGAACGTTATCCTAGTCCCGTAAGGACGATATGCTATTATAAAGGAGTTAGGGAAATTTAGTGGGGCCGTACCTTAAGTAGATTTGTGGCATTGCTGGTCGAAAGCCGTGTTCGGTTTTTGAGAGAAGGGCTTGGGGAAGGGTGGCATGTGAAATTTTGTGGAAATTATGTCTTAAGATAAAATTGTGTCGTTGGTGTATGGTGAAGAATGACAATTATTCAAAGAGAAATCGATTAGACTGCAAATTTTATTAGTTTGTCTTCAAATAAAATAATTACATTAATATTATACCCTAAGGTGGTGGAGACCGAGCGGAATAAGGTGCGAGGTTTATAAATTTCTTCACAACCATGATTTACAATATGTCCCCCTAAGCCCCTAAGTTGGAATAATATGGAAAACTTTTTTATTACTAATTTTAGGAAAAAAAGTTATACTTCATAAAAAATTCTGCAGCATCTAAAACCTATAATATTATAAAAAAAAATTATATTGCACAAACTGTTGTTGAACTACTATCCCTGAATGGGATTGTTCAAGAAAATTTTTTTCAGTTAATAATAGAAACTAAAACTCATTTTAAACAGATTGCCTTTTCCGCGAACGTTACTACCCTCAAATTAATCAAAGAAATTGGATTGAACGAAAACGGGGCGTGGTTCCCTGTGACGTCACACTGCATATGCTATACCTAACGTTTGAAACGCCGCGAGTCGAGAGCTGTGTATTTGTGTATATTGTATCGTTTTGTGTAAGAAAAAAAATTTAATTCTCGACTGTCCTAACACATCCAAGAATGTACCGGAAAAATATATATACATTAAAACACAGTGAGCAGTGGAACAGTTAAATTAAAACCTTGAGTAGTACCGAGATTGTTTGACTGTCTAAAAGATAGAGTAACATTGCATAGTTCAAAGCCAAGGTCACAGTTTTTACAAGTTAAGCTCAGAAAATAGAGCCTCTGATGATGATAAAGTAGAGGAAGAAAATCAAATGCATATCACACGAATGGAACCTATATCTCGGGAAATAGGGGTTCAGGCTTGCATTAAGGCTTATGTACGTTCCAAAGAGTTACAATGCGGGGGCGAGGGGTTTTATGTATGGAAAATGGCTAAAAAGAGAAAATGCACTAGAAATGAGATCGTTCCAAAGAAATCGTGAATGGAAAAAGACGGAAAACATATGAACGAAGTTTCAATATCCACTAGCGGTCCTTCTTCTACATTTAGCTCGTCAGAATTAAGTATGTCAAATCCGAATAGCTCATTTTATCTAGACACTAATAGGTCAGACGAAATAGAATATTTTATTTGATAGAAAAAAAATCCAAAGCTTTATTTGGGAGTTCCGAGTCATTCATTATTTGTTGTGAGCTTGTTAACTAAAAAAATGTGAGCTGGACAAGCTTGATATCTTTTTAACATTAAAAAAGATCAAATTGAATTTACATTATAGGATATTAGGAGACAATTTTGGTGTAGCACTTTCCAGAGTATGTAGCATTATAAAAAAAACTATACCATTATTAGCCAGTTACCTTTACCCATTTGTGCAAGTTAAGAAAAGACTTCCTACTTCCTCCAGACGCAGATATGAAAATGTACAATGTATTATAGATTGTTTTGAAATTTCTATTCAGAATCCAAGTGTGAATTCTTTGTTACTATTAATGTAGTCCCTCGCCATAAAGATATCGACTTCGGGTGAATTTGCAGAATCTGCTTCAATAAATCCAGTATCTACTGAGTACATCTTTAATAGCAAAAATCTCTAACATTTTTAAAATTTTAAGTTATTGCAGCTGTAATCAACTTTCTTATGTGAAACGCAACGGTGTACAGAGCACAATATGCAATGTGACGTCACAGTCGATTCTGTCGTTTTTTAAAGGAGCTCCATTTTCAACCTCTAATGTAGTGGGGAAAGTTCAAGAGCTAAAAATTTCACTAGTTATTTTGATGATCTAGTTTTACAATATAACGTAAGAAAAACCGAGAAAGTATTTCATTGATAACAAGCCCATTCTCAAAACATTTGAATATGTCCAATATTGACCTAGGTTAATAATAGACAAAAAAATATTAACCACTAATAGAGAAATTCAATTTCTTAGTTGGCTAGAAGAAGCAATAATTGTCAAATAAATACATCAAGCCATAAGAAATAAACCATTTAATGTTTCTCATACTTTTATCTTTTCTCTGGATCCAGCCCTGATCGTTTTAGCATCAGCAGTCTTCACCAACTACTAAATACCCGCAACCACACCGTGAGCTATACCGTCTCTGTAAACATGACGTCGTGGTGAAACGGTTGGAGAGCGTCCAGACGCCTGTGCCGCTGCAGTTCGGCACGAGAGCCGATCTTGGCCAGCTGCAAGAATTTGCAGCTAGGCACATAACCTTAGTTTATAACAAAATTACTAATATGTAACTTTTTTGCTTGTATTTTTAAATAATAGTTGTTTGAAAAATGAGCCTACAATGACTACTACAAACTTTGGGGAGCGATGTCGTCAAGGTGAGTAAGATTTTTTATTTAAATATCTTAAATGTATCTGTATTAATGTCATTTTATTTGTACTTAGTTACAAAGTCTTATTTTGGCAGCTGAATTAAATCGAAAAAGGATGAATTCTTCTCAAGTATTCAATTTAACTTTCAATAGAATTAAATATTTAAATTTAAGAAAAAATCGTAAAAGTAGCAGGCCTATTGCTCAATTGTGTTCAAGAATAAATATTTTTAACCATCAGTTTGTTCTAATTTTTTGTTTTCTCTTTTGAAAAGTTGTGTTAAGTTTTTAAAGAGTTTTAAATTGTTAGTGTAAAAGAATAGTTCAATATGTGAACTTTTTATGAAGAATAACTTTTTTTCCTAAAATTAATAATATAATTCCAGCTTATAGGAGGACATATTGTATTTAAATAAGTTTCAAAAGTTAGAATGTCCCTTTTTTACTCTTTTTTGATATTTAAAAAATTCTTTAATATATTTTGCAAACTATAAAACACTCAGAAAAACTTACATTTATATAAAAAAAACAGTTGGTGACCCAATATTTGGTTTAGATTCAAATTTCTTACTGCTTAAGTACACAGAACAATTTTATTCATATCAAAACTCCTAGCCGTGACAGTGTATAAACATTTTCACCGATTGTATCAATTTCAGTTACCAGATTTGCTTAAAATAGATTTAATGGGGCATAGTAACTGTAGAAAATTTCCGGAAATGATAAAATTTGTAGATACAGGGTGGTCCTTAAGTAATTGTACATAGAAGTACAGTAGAATCTTCACTTCAAAACATTGCGATTTAAACAAACAAGCCTTAGTAAAATGTTAATATTGAGAGAGATACGGGGTGTTGAACATGAAATTTTAATTTTCGTTTTTTACAATAACTTTAACGCTTTTTGACGTATATGCACAAAAATTTGATGTTGCGGGTTTTTGGATATGAGAAATTATAATTTTGTATCTATTTCTATGTATTTTGTAGAGGGCACCACATAGGCCACGTATGCGGCATAAATGTACGCAAACCTTTTTTGTTTTTTACATTAGCGCTACTTTTGTGAAAAATAGTTAAATATTAACATTTCATTAAGGCTAGTTGATTTAAATATTTTCAATATTTTGAAGTGAGGATTGTACTGTACTTCTATGTAGAATTACTTACGGACCACCCTGTATTTATAAAATGAAATATTGTTTTTTTAATACCCTGTAATATTTATTACTATAATTTACTTCTGTAGATGCAAATGTTATTTATGAAACCGATACAGTAACATGTGTTATATTTCTGGTTATTTATTGTTTTTTTTTATTTTATTTTGTTGGATATTTTTTAAATAATACATAATACTTGGACCAACAACTTACTTTTACTACTACTCTCGTAATATAAGAAGCGGATTTTTTTTTTCAACTTCAATATCTTCCTACATTCACAGTGACTATGCAAAAATCTATTTCTATGTTAATCATTTTCCTATCAAACTGGCTATGATTTATTACATCCACATCAAACATTACATTATAACGTTGTCGATGGGTCTAGTTTTTATCGAAAGATACGCAACTTCGACCTTTCGTGTTTTTAGAGAGAAAAAAAATTTAGATCTACTCCTAAATTTTGCACTTTTGGCCGTTTGGGTTCACTAATTTCTCCCATTTCCTCAGATTACAGTGACCACTGATAAGGTCTTCAAATTTTTTCTCAAGTTAGCGATCGCTGCTTTTTTTGAAAAATATTTTCAAAAACTTTATAATTATTCTGTTAAAACACTAAATAATTATTATTGAAAACTCCCAAACGCTCTCACTCAGATACAGAGCTAAACAGGGTGTCCCATGACTTTATATCGAAGACATTAAAGATGAACCTAAACATAGCTCCAGTAGTTTTTCATAAATGTAGACTTCATCGATTTATTAAAAAATATATTATTTACTCTTCTCGCCTCTTCAATTTTCTAGTTTGTAATTCAAAGTTTTTTGAAAAATAATGTTATTTTAAGATAGTAGTAACGTTACGAATTTTTTTTTCTCTAACCTCTAAGCATCTCCTTGAAACATTCAGACGACTAACTTACGGACCTATAAATAATACTCGCATGCATCTGTTCTTTGCTCATACCCAGGACCGTCGTAAGCCGTAATTATGTTTCTCTTGATTGTATAACAGCAAAAACAAAAACAAAAATAAATCATGATTGTCTAGTTATAAATGCTTCTGTTCTTTTTCAAACATGGCTCTGTTAAATGATGTTGTAAGGCCTCCATAAGTTATAGATATGTCCAAAAAAGTTCTCATGTATTTGTATTTGTCTTCCTGCTTGTTTGTATGATTTTCTTTATTGTATAATGAGTGAAAGTGCTGAATCAGTTTAAGGTATAGTAATATTTTTAAT
>CAJUYI010008353.1:0-11062 GCA_910591695.1 Galerucella pusilla
CTTAAGCAAAACTATGTGGGGGTCCAAGACTTTTGACGTTGTGTGTAGTTCAACAGAACTGGTGCAGTGATATATTCATCTAAATCATGGCACAAAAAACTTACAGCAACTGAAAACAGTTCTTTGAATGTTTGTTTCATGTTAAACATTTAAGTGGTAGAAAAATTAGGAATTTTGGAAAACATACAGTGAAGGCAATTACAGCAGATGCTCAAAATGTTGTGCATTTACTTTAATACAATACACAATGCAATTTTTAAAACTTTGCAATACATTTTGCAACATCCCTGACTGCTCAATTTTTCTCATCTTTGTAGTAATTCTATCTCCCAATTCCTGAATATTGACAGGTTTTGATTAATAAACTATGTTTTTGAAAAGTGACCCTACAGGACTCTAAAGGATTCATGCTCAGATTCATGTGTGATTCGCTGGGGCCATTTGATAAAACCCATCTTCTGGAAAACACATTATTTCATGATTGCCTCACCACATGTGTACCATCTTGTTGCAGCAAAATATTGTCGTTTGGCATATTGTTACATGACCAGTATCTACAATTATGCCAATTTACAATTCTATTAATAAAAAAAATTTGCCTTATCACAAAACAAAGCATTATTTGAAACATTTGGGTGGTTTTTATTTTTCCATCATTAAGTCTGCAGACTTGTTTTCAGTTGGTGCAGTTCCTGCTCCCTGATTTGCATAAATCTTTTCTTTTGTGTACAGATATAAATACCATAAATTACTCAATGAATTAGAATAATATCATATAAACCTAATGTAAAATATGTGATAAAGTACTTACCAGGGAAATACCAGATCAGCAATTGTTAATCCATTCCATACAGAATGTGTAAAATAAGAATATTTACCTCCTCCATAATTAACAAATATCATAAGTGCAATACACAAACCTCTGAAAGTATCTATAGACTTCAAACGATTAGGATGTTTTGCTAATGCTATTGGTGGTCTCTCAAAAATAATAGGAGTTCCTGTTGATGAGCCAATCAAGTCCTGGAGATTCAAAAAATGATACTATTTTGACATAGTAAGTAAGTAGTAGTGAGAGATTTTTCAGTGATAGATTTTAATATTTTAACTATTCCTATTTTTTATTGTTTATGACATCAAATAGTCCCCGTATTGAGATCTTGGAAACGTTAGATGATACAAAGCCAGTTAAATGGGATAAAAATTGACAGGACAACTGGTAACAAAAAATAAAAATATACAATTGAAGGAGGATCTGCAAAAACCAAACATTGTACAAAGAATGTGTTAATGTTTTCTAATAGCATATGTAAATTGAATAAAGGAAGGATCATTTTAAAAACAAAGGAATTATCGAGAAAATTATAGTATAATACAGTATCTTCTGTATGTTCCTTGTGGTAAGCAATTCAATATTAGAACTAGTTTTAAATCGAATAATACATTGAGATCAATACTAACAAAAACGAAACCAAAGAATGAAGAACAATCTTCAAAAAACTGCATATATTAAATATCATGTGAATGCGAAAAATTTTATTTAGGTGAAACATCTAGACCATTGAAAGTACGAATAAACGAATAGAAAAAATATATCAAAGATAGGGAATTCTTTAAGTCAGCTATTTGCAAACATGCTTGGGAAGAGGGTCATCAAATTCAATGGGATTCATCAAAAATAATATTAAAAGAGCCCAATAATAAAAGACGGAAAATCAAAGAAAGTGCTTTAATACAACTAAATGCAGATAAACGAGCAGATAAATGTGTAGCTAGTATATCAGCCGATTGTAGTCAAATTTGGTTACCAATGTTAGAGAGAGAAATTTCCAATAATCAATTACCTGCGTTATCAGGATAGCATCATAAGTTTTTATCCAGGTTTTCTTATGATTTATAATTTGAATAGTTGTTAATCGATACACATTTCAATACACAAAATCACAAAACTGAGTTTACATATTTCAAAAACTTAAATATTCATACACAAAAAAACTATTAAGAAACGCGTTTTATTAACAACATTTCCAATATAAGCGAAAGAAACGCGCTATCCCAATAAAAACCGTTCCTGGAACGTGCACTTCACTGGATTTCCATTTCTAGTAGACTATCATATCGTTGGAATGTCATAAAATGAAGTGTTTCATTTCACATTTTGCCACAGATATGATCTACTATGAATGGACCTTAATAAAAATTTGATAACAAAATTTTGCAGTCTTAAACTTCAAAATAATTTTTTGATTGTCTAGTTGTCAAATTTTTTCTGTTGTGTCAGTTAGGGATAAAAAAATTAATTTCTACTTATTTTTTCTTGACAACGGTAGCTGGAACGCTACCGAGACGTTGAAATAAAGAATTTAAAAATATTGTGGTTTAATTTCCCAAGAAATTAAAAAAAAAGAAATATATATAATACATTACTTAAATCAACAAATCTGGTTTTTGGTACTGGAATATTTTGAATACAGGCTCCTGATAAGTACTTTGAATTTATCAATGTGATATTAATAATATAGGCAACTTTATCACATTTAACCAACATTGCTTCTGAGATCTCAATACTTATTATTTGGAAATGGCCTCCTATCCACTTTATGTCATTTTATGACTCACTCATGGAGATAAGAGCTCAACGTTATTAAATAGTTTACCAATCAGATTTAAAAATTTTAAGCTCAAATATTCATCAACAAATACAGGGGAGAAATGCTCTTCAAATAGAAAGCAAAATCTAAAACACATTTTAACAAGAGGAATTGAAGACCTTTAAGGATGGCAAGTTTGAATTGATTTTTCTGGAAAATGGTTCATATCATAATGGGGTTAACAATAGTTTAAAATAATTTTGTTTTGCTACACACAATTGTGATATCAAATTATATTATAAACTTACTTCCTCCATTTCAGTATTCCATTTAAATACTTGTCTAACCCTTCCACTGTTCTTGTAAATACATTTTACCATATACCAAACAGTTCCAAATGAAAATAATATAACAAATGCCATGAGTATAGCTAAAAAGTATTTAGAAATTAATTAATACAAAAAAATTTATGCTATAAAGCAACTTACGTAAGTAGGCATCATCTGCTGTTTCTTTAATATAAATGGATGAGCAATTTTCAGAAATATTCAACCCATATCGGTAATGTTCATAAAGAGGTTGATGGTAACTAAAAAATTGAATTTGATGATTTATCTGTATAACTTTAAATTATTGTCATTGATGGTGTATTATATTGTTATAGTGGTCTAGGCTGGGCAATGTAGTTTTAATACAACCATTATTCTCATTAAAACATAAAACATCGTAAAACATCAATAATGAAAATGTGTAGGTATTTAAATAATTAAACTCTTTCACTGTTTTGTGGATTATTTGAATATGTGGGTCAAGTGCCACTTAAATGAGATTGTTCAATATCGGTAATGTATTTGATTTTATCAATGAAACATTATTTTCTCCATGTTTTTGATTTATTTAACTTGATCGTGTAACCTCAATACTGGATTTTCTTAGATTCAGCTAGGTATATTAATAACAACTATTCTGATGAATTATTTTCAACCAAGTATGCAATTTAAAAATGTACATATAATTAATTTTGAAACACTTACTGGCACTTTGAATAACTAATTTGTATAGACGATGTGGTTTGTGTAGGGACAGATGTAGTTTCGTTGGGATTAAGAGTCGTTAACTTTTCTAAATCACATTTATAGCATTCATCATACTGATAATAAATAGTAATGGCTTCATTGAACATATTGTTGATGTCCAGGCAGGCTTCATCATAAGTTAAATTAGGTTGGGCTTGAAGACATTTCTTCATATTTTCGAAAAACATTTTGATCAATTCTTTATAATACACAATAAATAATATTCCGGTACCAGATTATAGAATATATGATACTTGAACAAGATAACAATACGTATCACTATTATTTTTTGTATTCTTTGTACTTTATTTTATAGTTTCATAACAAATAAAAACATCCGTCATCGCCCCTCGAAATATCAAAACAATTCTTTTGTCATAACTCAAACCGTTCTCAAACTCATAAGCATAAGTCAAGTCATGTCACATGTCATATATGTGGTATGGGTGCTTGTGATTTTCGAAGCCGAACAAGTATTGGCTGTATTTCTGTGGTTTTAAACCGTACATAACCACAAAAAGATTTCGATGTTTTGTTTATTCCTGTAGTTTACTGTGTATATTGGAGCAATTTGAACAATGTAAATTGACGAGAAATTGAGCTGTGGAATCTGACAAATTATATGTCATACGCATAATAGTACCGGAAAGATCGACGAGAGCTCGTTTCCCGACTCGATCGAGCTTTGCCAAATTTAGTAGTGGCATAACAATATTGAAGTAAAATATAAGAAAATGAGAAATAGAAAACTAAAAAAAAAAAAGGTAGAAAGTGTCGCGGGACACACGGTAGGAACTTTAGTTCCTTTTAAGCAAAAGTTATGTAATACATCTGATGTTATAGATAAACAATTTGCATATTCTTTGGTGGTTGAGTAGTAAGCACACCAGACTCTCACGCGGTAGACCCGGATTCGATTCCCCGCAAGGAATTTTTTTTATTGTTAATTTTATTTTTAAATAATCATTCTGCTTGATATTAATAACGACAACAGGTAGACGTTTGAAATATTTAGCAGAGTATTCATTATTATAGATAATGGTACGGTACCCTTCATGAGGGAGTCCGACTGGCAACATCTACTTATAACAGCATCGTATATTTAAAAAAGGAAACCGTAGCATTATACAAATTGGACATTCGTTTACCACAAAATTAGTGGAAACCTAAAATTGAATTATTAAATTTTTAATTTGAAGTTATATTACGGTTTATAGAAATTTTTATTTTCTAGATTTATTCCTAAGTGGGTCGTAGAAAAAATATGCTGCTCGACTCGTGTGGATTGTCCATATCGCACTTGAACGATTGAGCACTCCGCCTACGGCGTCGTGCTCCATCTTCGTCCTCGTGCGATATGGCCATCATATCCACACTAGTTGCACAAACTACAATTTTTTTCAAAATATGCCCATTTACATTTAAAAACTACCTGTCAAATGTCAAATCAATTTATCCATCCATTTTAAAGTTATCGAATTAAAACATTCAAGTTTTCAAAATTTCAACACCCTGTATTTCGAAAAGTAGCTAGACCCCTTAATCGCGCAAAAAAAAATATGGAAATAATAGTAAAAATTTATCCGAACAAATTCAAGTAGATCACTAGCACTGCGAATACCAGCTTTGCCCAGAATTTCAATATAGCATCGGTGGTTCAGTGGTTAGAATGCTCGCATTGCACGCGGGCGGCCCGGGTTCGAATCCGGGTAGGAGCATATTTATTATTATGAATCGCTGCTTCGTAAGCGAGAGAGAGACTAAGGAGGCACAAGCACGAAAAAGCAAGGCACATAACGAAGCAATGTAACATAACGTAGCGTAACGTAACGCGTAACGGTCAGATCTTTTGCGTCTGGACCCCTGGTCGCTCAAACATAACCTGGCGTAAAGAACTAAAGTTCCAAAAAGAAAACCCAGGCCAAACCCCGGTTGATCAAAGTGTAACTATGTATAAGAAAAAATAAAAAACTTGAAAAAAAAACCAAGGTTATAAGTTATAAGCACGTTATAAGCTTAGTACCCCACCAATATGCTCACATTCTGTCTTCTGTCACATCGAATAAAAGGTTAAATTCTTGACGCATGCGCACCTCAACTACTAAATTTGACGTGGTGGGAGGATTGGAGTCGGGAAAATAAGTTCTCGTAAAAGATCGCCTATCAAACTGAACATAGATAACCAATCGCACAAAATTTTAATCCCTGGTAAATATTCTATGGTTTATGCACTTTTTTGATTTTTTCTGTAAGACTAGCTTTTGAAACTATGATACCAAAGAAAATAATGAAAATATGCTCGTTATGAATGTATTTTGCTTTGTATTCCAAAATCGAAAGTAGATTTGAATCGAAATTAGATCAACCATTAGAATGTTCTATCAAAATATTTTAAGAATGATATGACTTTTTAATTTAAAATTATTCACAAATATGAAATAATTTTCCTGCTATGAATACTGATAAATTACCAAACACCTAACTTTTCAATGTGGAAGTAACCAGTTTTCATTTGTAGGTTTCAATTTTCATTCGGTTCACATTCACATCACACATTCTGTCGATTGGTACGTCCGTGGGAGAGTCATAGATAACATGGCTGCCGTTAGTGTGTGTTGAAATGGTTTTAACTAATGAAGTGATAACAAGCACCATTCAAATCAATATAAAGGTGATAGTGATAAAAGGTTTTGTTTACAAATTATTACACTACATAACGTACAAATTTAAATAGAGGAGATACTTTAAAAGGAGTGTTTATATATAGGTTAATCTCGCCTTATTTTTGTTTTCTAAATATTTTATTTAGAAATATACTTATACGTTTCACATAACAATTTATTCATATTTTTTCATTTTAATTTGTTGCTGTTATTTCAACAAAGAAAATCTTAACAATATGCAATATTATATTTTTAACCTAACTGACCTGTGACATTTGTATTTTGATTGACATTTCATTTCAAGTGTAAAAAAGCCAAACCTTATATTTTTATATAATTTTTATCACTTCAAATGTAGAATAATTGAAAGTAAACTTAGCAATGCACCTATTTTATTATTTCCTCTATTATGCTTATTTTCATATTCTATTCTGGGGTATATATTCAACAAAATAATACAAAAAATACTTCCTATTTTATGTGGATGTAGGTTTATTGTTTCATTTTATTTTTGATTACTTATTGGTTTTACTTAAATTATTTTTGTTGATATGGAACAATTATTGTTTCACTTTTTATTATGTATTGTTAAAAATACAGAATTTTCAACAGCTCTGCTGTAATCTATGTTTTGATGCCTAAGTATTTAAATCTTATTTATGTTGAGCAACTTTAAACATATTTTCTTTCAAAATGATATTTCAATAATTTAATTTTAGTATTGAATATAATTAGTGAAATATTTAGATAAATTATGTGTTAAGTACATTCTTCTAATCCTACTTTAAATTCTATACTTGCATTGAATTTAACCAGACTACTTCATCAGTTCAGAAATTCATAAACATTTTACATAAGTATAATATACTTAGGTATAAAGGTGTAAAATTTTTATGAATTTCTCAACTGATGAACATATTATGTTTGTTATATTTCTGCAGTTGGTTATTAAACTATTCAGTGGTTAAAAAATTGAATTTTTGCAGATCTAAAAGTTATTACATCAATATCACAGAACAAATACAAGTTGGTTGTAGGTTCTGGTAGTCAATTATTGTGAACAAAAATATTTCAAATGATCAGTGATCTTATTGTTAAATAATTTAGAAAAACCATTGAAAATTTCATCTTTTGATGTTTGGATCTCGGTTTATAGCAATAATTGCTTAGTCTTTTTTTGCACATAATGCAGAAGTTTTTAAGCTTTAAGCTGGCTTTTCTGTTATTGGTTTGTTACCCTATATCTAATAACTTGTCTTAAAAACTTCCACTTCCTTATGCCTGTATAGAAAACATTTCAATGTAAAGTAGCATTAGTGCCTAAGAAATAATTTTGATTTGAAGATTTTTTGTCTTATGCTCGGACTCATAAAATAGTAAAATTCATCAATTAGATAGGGTCTGTCAATCTGTCATGCTACTGATTTGCAATTATTACCATTAATAGACAATTAACATTGAAAAAACTACAAAAGAAGGTGTAACAGTAAAATGTAGCAGTATGCCTCAATAATCTTTTGGTTTTGTATTTACTTTACTATCTCTGTTATTTAAGTAGTGATGTGCATTTTTAGAAAATAATTCAAACTCAGTTGTCATATGCAAACAATCTCAACAAATGGTTTGGCCAGCTAGCAGCTTAAACCTCAGAGATACAATCATTGCCGGTCTGTTTTGATATCAGCATCAGCAAATTATAGATCCATAAAAAAATCTACACTTCATGAGAAAAATTCGTCAAAATCAAATGAATAGTTCAAGAGATAACCACTTTTGAAAATGTTTAAAAATTTTCATGGCTGTATTTTCTTTCAGTAGGTGTATGAAAAAAGTATATTAATGTGCATAATATTGAGTGTACAAGAGACTATGCCAAACATTTTCAGATGCACTTCTCAAGCTGTTAAGACATTTTTATTACTAAACTTATACCTTTTCGATTTTTTATTTGTTTTGTGAATCATCTTGCAGCAACAAAAATTTCCATATTTTAAATGATTGAAGGTCACTATTTTTATAAATAAAAATGGGAAATCTATGACACATAGCATTAGATTGCATCATTCTATTGCCGAGAAGCAATATATTTCCCTGTAAATATTATTGATGATACAGTCAATATATTGTGACAGTATCTCTAAATTCTTGAAGATATTCGTATTTCAGAAGTTATCACAGCAAAACAATGGAACTGTAGTGTTTTCTGAATCAATATCTTGTAGAGTTGGGCATGGTCAATTGACCAACACCTATTTGACTTGACCGAAAGACTGGCGGCAGCACGAAAAATTTTGCGTTAAAATGAAAAGCGGATGATTCGTTCCCGCCAGTTTTATTGTAGATTTGACCAGTTAGTTTCATTTGAAATTTATAAAATATTTAAAAACCATCTTTTTGGTGTTTATCGAGAGTTTTATTATGATATAAAAGTAATGCTCCTGGATGGACTCATTTTTCAATTTTATTTTTTAAATTCATTTCAATCAATTGACAAAAAAAATTTGACCGGTCAAATCCAAAACCCTAATATCTTGTCATTCTATAGATCTAAATGTTGATAGTTTTGCTGATATTTTTAAGATTTTATTGCAGTCAGAAGCCAACAGTTTATTATGAAAATAATATCTTCTGTATGTACCTTGTGGTGTATTCAATACTATTTTTGTTATTTTTAAAGTAATTCAATAGATGAAATCGTGCTATCAATATGATAAAAATATTTTATATCAATAATTTTCAAATGGAGTAGAGTAAATTTTTCGATAATCTACAGCGCATAATAGCATTTTAATGAATTTTGGGACTCTATTGTTGTCTAAGTGATCGACTTTTAAATATCGTTTAGTCATAATTGGGCTAGTCTCTAAATAATTATTTCGTGAATAGAAAACAGTTAACGTTGGTTTTCTTTATTATTCGTTGATATATTTGTTAGCAATATTGAGGACTAAATACTAAAAGCGGAGATATCTGGATATATAAATGTGGTTGTGGAAGTGAATAGTTGCAATGTTGAGAAATTTTTAACTATGTAGAAGATATTGAAAATATTCAGTTACCAATTTTAATAGTGTTTGTAGACGAAGTTGTATTTTTGACTTGGTCGTAGACTTGTACCAGGTGATCCAATAAGAATAGCTTTCTGTCTCTCTGTAGGGTAGAGAGGGTGATATTAGGCTCACAGCACCGCCACATAAGACCCTTTGTACGTCCTCCCAATCAGTTCTTGTACGTCATCGTCCATCCTTTCCAGGAAAGTGGACAGGCCACTAGGAGACATCTCCTTTATATCGGCAGGTGTAGGCCAAGACACCACACACTTTCTCAATGACAATAACTCCTCACACTCGGGACATGACTGACAGTTTGGTCTCCCTGATCACACATCAGCATAGAGGTGTGTCCACTAGTCCCATTTTTCAACGTCAGCTTCCCAGGGTGATCCTAGAAAAACTGCATCCCTTGATTTCATCCCATCTTCTATGGATTGAGCATGAGTGAAACGTTTGACTAGTACCGCGATTGTCGAAGTCAACTGGCCGTAGGTGTTGCTGGATTCTAAAAGTCTGAGTCCAGCCCGTTTTCTGGCTAAAGAATCGGCAATGCGGTTACCTTTACCACTGTCGTGCCCTTTAACCCACCTCAGGATAATTTTGTTATCTACCGAGGCTTTAGCTAAATCTTAATGGCATTATAATACTAGCCTTGATCTAATACATTGTATGTTCAATGCTGCTGTCAGTGTTTTTGCCAAAAATTCCTTTTCAGGTTATTTTTTTTGTGGCAATTGAGATACCAGCCAGTTCTGTTTGAACCGCGCTGCTGTTTTTTTTCCAATTCTCTACTTAATTCTTAGGTTTAGTGATCTGGAGTATACTCTACAACCTAAGCCTTTCTGCCTTTTCTCTGGAACCGTTTATAATGCAGATTCAGGACAAACATTTTCACTATAAATGTGGCCTTACCTGCAGATCCACCGCTAATGGACTAAATTAAATTAAGAACTAAAAATTTTACAAAATTTACCCAAATAAAGATACAAACAATCTGAGTTGTGTTAATTTCTTGAGTTTTAGTCTATCTTTTCAAATAGGGGGCCGTCCACTAATTGGGTGAGGCATTTTTGATGAATTTCATTAGGAGCTTCAAAGCACCATATTTGTGGATAAAATTATTCGCGAATTCATGGAGACTAGATAAGGAGAACTGACTCATACGGGAAAATTGACAAATATGTCCTCAAAATCGTCTTTCTAAGTAGTTTGGTTTTTGACCGCAGCGTGCGCATTGTACCTTAAGAACCCATTTCTGACAGAAACTACAATAACCTTACTTTTTATAGATGACAGTAGTCCAATAGTAAACATTACTAAAATGCAATTTAAGAACTAGAAATATAAAAATTATTTAAAATAGGCAGGGTATTCGTTGTTGGAAGCCATTGCAATAGTGGTTGGTAGTGCAGATTAGGTATAAAACGAAGATGCAAATTGAATTTAATTCAAGAAAACTAGAGTTTCTTCAGTAATAAAAAATATTCAGATAAATAAAGTAGGAGATAATAATTATTATCTTGAATAAAAATTATAATTATACCCCACTTGTGAGAAGTATAGAAAAAGCACAATTACACACAAAATACTTCACTTTTGCTGATATTATTCTGTTCTATACAAGTATATTATAAGAGATCAGGAAAAAGAAAGGTGAACAATGATTTGAAGAAAAACTA
>CAJUYI010008354.1:443-11061 GCA_910591695.1 Galerucella pusilla
CTTTGCAAAAACAGATGACATTTCATTAGGTACTCCGGATTCCCCGCTAATTGGCTTTCTATCAGAATTAAAATATAAATTGAAAAAATATGTAAATATTTTCTTTATTGCTATTTCTAATCGGTACACAGAAATAGAAGCCTATAAAAATGTATTTATAAAAAACAACTATGAAATTAATCGTTACCTACAGAAACGATCTGCTGACATTTCATCAATTTGTCTTTGGACGTCATTATTTGACAAGTCGGGATTTTAGAGTAAACCTAGACCTAACACGAAATATTCTATTTCGCATTTGTTGCTTAGCAACTTGCCTAGCAGCAGATGCAAAAATGAAATACTGTACAAAATGTGCTTGTTTATGATTGAAGTTACGGTTATAAAATAAGCATTTATCGAGGGTGTCGTAGAAAAACTATATTTTCATATCAATAAAGTTCACGTAAACGTGTTTGTAGACGCATTGATGAAGGAATACCGTTATAAAGTCTGTGTCATGTACCTACAATTACCGTCTTTTGAATTGACAGTAATTTTGTAGAATAGTGGGAGTGTATGTATACATACAAATACGAGGTTATTTCATTAAATTTAAAACGGTTGTTGGTGACTTGAAGCCATTGTAAAAAATTTTGATGAATCAGTTGAATTAAAAAACAAAGGTTAAAAACGTTGCTCCGAGTTGAATGTCTTTTTGTAACAAAGACTTTGAATCTACTGATGGTATACATTCACTTGTACCTCGACATTTAAGATGTATTTTTTTGGCTCTGTAGCAAAATAGCGTCAGTCAAAATAGCATTGGACAAAAATAGCGCAGGACAAAATGGCGCGCGACAAAAACAGCGCAGGACAAAATAGCGCCGCACAAAAACAGCGGCGGACAAAATGGAGCTATTTTGTCCGCACAAAAATAATTATGCTCATTTTACACTAGCGTCTAGCCGTTGGCTTGATTGTTTACATTTCGATTACCTATTTATCTTCAATTGAATTCGGTCCCTCAAAAAAATGAGTCTATAGGGGATAGATCCGGACTGTTAGGAGGCCATAATATGGCTCCATTATTCCCTATCCACACTTGAAATACATTGTTCATATTCTTTAACAGCGGAGCTGCCCCATATCCTAAAGTTGAACGTCCAAAAAACTTTACAAGAATATTTTCAACTCGAGGAAGAATCCTTTCCAGATAGGTAACTCCAGTTGAATTGAAATCAAAAAATATGGGTCCAACAATTTGTTTCTGTCTTTGATAATATTGACTCTTCAATATTTGTAGTAACTAGTTTAATTTACTGTATTTATCCTTTAATATCTTAGGAATGGTGTAAGACATGGGTATAATGTGGTATATTTTTGAAATCAGAAGGAAACATCTTTTCAAAAACTCAATAATAGACAGGGTGTCTTAGTTAACAAAACGAATAATTTTTGTGCGACCTCTAAACTATGCACGCCACTGTACTTTTGTTGATGTTTTAATAAAATCAGTTTATAACCACACAACTTTTATTCCAAAATTTTTTTTGTTCATGCAATAATAACTATGGTAAGGGCTGGATCATTTATAATGAATACGTTAATGAAATAAAGCCGATAAAAACTACTTCTCCATGTATTTTTTTTTCTTCGATTATTCCATAATTTATAATTTTTAACAGTGTAGGGGACATAAATCCGTCTACCAAAAAGTAAATAGTGTACGTAACATTCGTATTCAAATGCCTTTTCCCATTTAAACCGACCGAGTAGAATTCCTTCATGTGTAAAGTCGCTCCACGTATTAAACTCACTCTTTGATGAAAACGTTGTATTGAGGAATTTGGCCTTTGTCGAACGTTTTGCTTTAGAGACAATCTCTCAAACTCCCGATTTATATATAACTTCGCCAGTGATGGATATTCAAAGCTTCTAAACTAGTCCTCGGATCCAAAGGAAAATAAATAAAAAACGAACAGTGTTTGTCGTTAGTTGATAACAGAATTTACTGTTATAAATGAAGCTAACTGTTTCTAGTGAAGAAATATAAATGATTCTTTTTTAAACGATCTTGTCAGCCAATCGTAATTAGAAAAAAATTCAAATCGACCAATAGCATCAAAATTACACTGAAAATTTTTTGACAGTTCCAAGAGCCAATCAAATTTCCTCATATTTTATCATATGAACAATTTCACCCAATCATGTCAACATTACACTGATAACAGACCTTGCGGCTGTTTTCACGTTGCTATGGACGCATATTGATTTATTTCGACTTTGAAGTTTCAAATATTTAATATTTCGAAATGTCATATTTAACTTTTCTAATTGTTCCTTTGTTAATTGCACCTTCAGATAAATTGTTTTAGATCTCCGCCTACGGCGTCGGTCTGTTTCCAAGCAACGAGCTTTCGAAATCTGTCATAACATTTTTTCGAACAATTATCAATGTCCTTGGGTTATTACTACTGATAATTAGCTAGTAGAAGATGCCGCTAACTATCGAAAAGATGCCGCTAGCTATCGAAAAGATCCCGCTAGCTATCGAAAATTTCTTTTTCTACTACCGTGCGTTTTAACCCACTTTCCCGCACGCATTTTAGCTTTGAAAGTGTCACTTTCCCGCACTAGTGCGGGAAAGTAAAATTATGCAAATTTTGACTTTATTAGATAGTTTTTTACTTCGGAAGTTATAACTATTCTTACACCAGGTGAATAAATAGTCCATCAAATAAAATCAACATGTTTTCCAGCTTTTTGTTGCATTTTTAATTTTCTGGAAATATAAAATAAAATAAATATTTTGATATAACCTTGTAAATTCTTTAAAGTAGTGTCACAAAACAACTATCAAACCACCCGGGTTTGATAAAAGAAAAATATATCAAATGAAATTCTTTCATCTACAAATGACTTAAAATTGTTGCCGTCACCCTCATCGTCATCTTTATGTGACCTGCAAACGATGCCATCCTCATCAACGTCATTCACTCACCAGTTAACACCAAATAACTCCACTGGACCGGCAATTTTAAGTAATTCACAGAATGCAACTAATTGTGTTTCTAATATTAATATTTATAATAATAATTGATAATAATAATAATATTTTTGGTCTAAGTTTTTTATATGTGTGTTAAAATAAAATAAATTTTGAAAAATGGGTTGATATACTTCTTTGTATATACGGTCGTAGAAAAAATAATGTTCCTAACGCATGCGTAAAGTGTCTTTCCCGCCCTTGACCGCTTGCCCGAACTCCGCTTCGCGTCGTTCGGGTCAACTGCAGTCGCGTGCGGGAAAGTATCACTTTCCGCACTAGTTAGGAAAATAACTATTGTAGGTCCGTAACTATAGTAACGAGTGTTGAAATTGCGCATTATTTGTCATTGTTACATATGCCAAATTTTAAAATTCGTTGAAATGTCGCGATTTGGACAAGATTTGTCCTAACGGACTCGTGATTTTATCAATCGGTTTGTTTTCATATTTTTGCCAAATAAACAAGTTTTCGTGGAAAAGAAAAAATTATCGATAAAATTTTAAGCACTCGTGACCTTTGATAATTTTTTCAAGCTGTTTGATTGGATCTTCGTTTGAATGAATGCGTAAGCCATTGGGTACCGGACATTTGTCAGTGTCATTTTTATTTTACGTTGAAAATCGTCCACTCGTAAGATTTCCATAGCAACAAAGACGAGTGCATCTAGTTAAAATTATCAAAAAATTACAACCACTTGTGTAATTACTGTTGAAAATTCTATTCTTGATTATTTAAATAATTATCATCCAAATAGTGACCTATTTTCATCCATACGTTTGGGTTGGGCTAAACAGTCCAGGCACTTGAACTGAATCTTTGTACCATTATCCATGTTATCTACCTACTTCCATTCCAGAAACTTCGTGTCTGGTATATAGGCCACCAGTTTATCTGGAGGAATCTTAGGTAGTCGTGAGGGTTGTGTTATTTCCACTCCAAAGTATGTGAGTAGGTGTTTCATCGTAGAGTTCACATTTTCTGCACATAGGTTCATTAACTTAGTCCATCCTGTGCAGATGCTTCCTCAGGGTACAGTGTCTTTATGTCAGCCTCCATTTGAGTTGGTGTTCCTTAACTAGCAAGTTCCCGACTTCCCCTCTCATGTAATCCTTTGTGATTCCGCAAAACGGTTCCTTTAGAGCCTTCTTTAGCTAGCTGATCTGCCATTTCATTCCCTGCAATCCCCTCATGTGCCGAGATACTTTGTTGTCTCTTCCAGCATGTTAAGGGACTCTTAACAGTTTTTTACCAGTTTAGACCTAGTTGTTGGATTGCTAATAGCTAATTTTAATTTTTTGTCCGGTATATCTCTTCTGATGTTTTCATCAATGCAGGCTATAGCGGCAATTGTCTCTGCTTGAAACACAGTTGTGTATCGACCAAAGCTAAGAGACAGTTTCTTTCTAGGTCCACTTATACCATCCCCAGTGCCATGGTTTGTTTTGAATCCATCGGTGAACCAGATGATTTCACCAGAATTACCTGGATGCATCACATGTTCCCTGGATGGGATGATGATATTCACTCGTTCAGTGAATATGTTTTCCGGTGCCATGCTATAAAAACTCATGCAAACTTTGTGTTCATCTAGTATTGTCCCAGTTATATCAGTGTGTCCTTCTCGAACATTGTTCGGGGACCATAAGTCTCCCGATTTCAGCCAAAAAGTTCCAAAGGAGGAAATCCAACACTTCTGTCCTCCACCAAACAGTGACCTATCTTATGATTGACTTATTATACGGAGTGGCCCAAAAGTCTTGAAACGGGCAATTATCTTGTAAACTGCTAGTCCTAACTGTATAAAATTTGGGCTACACCTATTTCGGGATACGTAGATTCCAGATTTGATATTTGCAATGTTGCCAGATCGCTGTTTCTTTTATATTATTAGAAACTTTAGATTTCAAATTCATCGCCCTGTATTTTCAGTCATTATTGGAATGTCCTATTCAATACGAGTTTAACCATATGTAACACTTATGATTTTATTTAGAATAGAAGGTCTTGAATACATAAAACAGTGCACAATATGTAGATTTGAAGAAATTTAAATGTTTAAATGTAGAATGCTGTGATTTTGTTAATTGAGCCATTTTTTCCAAAGATTCCAGCAAGCTGGAGCTCCAGCTCATTTTGGTGTAAATGTTTGACGTTATTTAAATGAGATATTTCCCAGACAATGGATTGGTAGACGAGGTAGAATTGAATGGCCTCCACGTTTACCTGATTTCAATCCTAGAGGTTATTTTTATTGAGGATACTTGAAAAATTCAGTTTACAAATATGCGTTGCCAGACTTACGTTTTATGTATTTTAGACCTTCCAGACTACATAAGAGCCTAGGTGTTACATATGGTTGAACTGGTATTAAATAGGAGATTCCAATAATGACTGAAAATACAGGGTGATGCATTTGAAAACCCAAAGTTACTAATAATATAAGAAAAACGGCAAATCTGGCAGCATTGCAAATATCATATATGAAATCTCCGTATCCTGAAATAGTGTACCCCAAATTTTGTATAATTTGAACTAACAATTTACGAGGCAATTGGCCGTTTTCAGACTCTTGGGCCACTCTGTATATCAATAGAAAAAGGAAGAATTCTATACATCACAATTATTAAAGCTTAGGTATAATTAGCCCCATTGGCTAGTGACAGTGGAATTAATTGAAAACAGCCAGTTTCATTCGTAAGGGTAAAATTAAACCACTAAGTAGAACGACAATTCTCTCATTGTCAAATTAATACCATCCCATAAAACCATCAATACGATTAAAACTTCATTTATTATAAAGTTTCTGCTACGTCTGGCGATGCCAAGAAGTTGTTCCGTCAAATCCATTGTACAGATGGAAGAGACAAAGGAGCTTAAGTAAGTATAACTTAATTCACTTGCCGTCGAGATTAGATCTGTTAGATGCAACGCGAGGGATTAAATCGATTCGAAAATTTAATGGAAAGTGTTAAATATTCAAATTAAAGGTGCAGAAATTGTGAATTAAACCTTTATTGCTTTTTAAAACTGATTCTTTTCACATTTAGATATATTTTAGATTCTATCAAACTACTATCAACACACGAATGATGAACTCTAACCTTATAAAGCTCGATTGTACAGGGTGTTTCATTGATTAAGAGATATGGGGTTATAAAAACCATATATTTTTGACTGAGAACTCAGCTCACTTGTTAATGTGATCTGAGATGTTAACGACGTATCAAAATTCAATTCAAAAAAATATAGACAGATTCGTATCAGCATTTATTAAAGTAATTCTTTCCATAATCCCATTTACTCAATAGTTATTTATGTACCAAGGGTATAAATATACACATCTGTTTATGCTCGCGGTACATACAAACTTTTATGTCATACTAGTTCCTTATTGCAATCCAATCTCAATACAAATCATTGTTTCAAAAAATTAATGTTTGAATTAATAGGTGAATGTTGACAAACATAAATGTCATAAAATCACAATAATTTTTATATGTGTCAAAGCTGAAAGTCAAAATGAACGAAGATTTTGGAATTCCTGACGAAATTATTGAAAAAGCAAAGAAAGCAACTGAAAATCTGTTGCCAAAAAAGTCTAAAGAAGCTTACCACATGGTTATTAACCCTTTCACTATCACTCCCCATTATCGTTGTTCAAAAATTCTAATTGTTATCAAGCAAGATACAGGGACCATGTAGATAATATTTTTGCAATATAGGAGAAAGCATCTTACCCCCACTCTTCAATACAGGATGTCCATCATGATGTACAAACACAGTACGTGGAAATAAAAATACGTATAGGTGCTTATTTTTTTAATAAAAAAAAAGCTAAACTACACATATATTTTGTAAACAACTACATCTAATTTGCATGAAATGGGGAAAAACAATTCTTCTACATCCTGTGCAAACTTCGTTTCAGCAGCCTCATCATTTCCCTCATTTCCAATTTATTGTTGTTCAGTAATCAATAATTCCTCAGCTTCATTGTTGACGTCTTCAATTTGATCTCCATCCTCTTTATTTGTCTCTACTATATCATCTTAAAAGACGTCATTCGGTTGCTTCCCATACATTTCATACCAATCGACATCATCATCCTAGAAAAATTCCACATCCGAAACAGCATCATTTTCTGAGTAATACAGCAGTTCGTCTTCATTCAGAACACTTTTTGGATTTTTCTCCCACTTGCCATCTGTATAAAAAGATAACAATAACAATAACCCAAAAATAAATAAATTTACAATTCCTACAGTTTTTTTATCTAAAGCAAAATTCTGTATTTTTGGTCGGCGAACTGTGTTTGTACATCCGTGTGTACACTAAAAATCAAACTTCATTAGTGAATCTCGTGACACGTAAATCCTTATAAATTATTATGCAGATCTAAGATAGTTATATTTACTTACCCCAAAAAAATCTAGAAACCACTAATATTCAATAATTTTCCAGTTATTCCAACAGTTGTGGGACAACCTCAAAATCACATGCGTTACTCACACCGCACTGCTGATATGAAACTATTTGCCCAGGACCGGTATAAATTATTGCGCTCTGTTTACCCACTCAAGTACATGCTAAGAGGTGTACATTGTGATGTACAAATGTAGTTTGTGGATAAAAATTATGATTTCCAGCATATCATGGAATAAGTTTTGACGTACATGGTAATGTACAAAAATAGTGAAAGGGTTAAATAAGTTGAACAAAAAACTATTTTTATTTATGCCCGCGCGGGCCATAAAGTGAGCTTTATGCTCGCACGGGCATAAAGTACGACATTAGATAGTTGGTAACTAAGCAACAAAAACACAATAATGAACTAGTATGACATAAAAAAAATTATATTATGTTTAACAACAAATCAAATATTTTGCTTTTTTGTATCCCTCCATGAATAGTAATCTGTGTCTCCATCTGGTGTTGAAAGTGTTCTAAATAGGATTTTATTGAATCTTCTTCAAGCTCCTCTATTTCTCTTTTTAGAGATAATCGCCAACACCGGGAGCACTCTATCCCTAATTGGAGATTTTTCCAAACCCACTAGTATTCCAATCAGTGGTAGGGCTCTTTCTCGAGCCCAACATCCATGAGCTCGGGACCTTGGTTTTACGTCTTCTCCGAAAGACGGCATATCTACATTACACCTAGTGCTCATAGTGCCTGTGAGCTGTGATATGCTATTCCACTGTAGGCAGTACGAACTCTACGATTATCGTATCTTATCGATTATCGCATTCGATGGTTCCACCACAGTGCTGGGTCGATTCTCGGGTTTGTTAAAACGGCTCTCCTTTGTTACCATTTTCGTCTGGCTTCGGTAACCATTTAATTCGATGTTTAAGCATTCCTTTTTTTCCAATAAAACACCCTTGTTCTGACGGAGACCGGATTTGTAGAGGAAAGTCACCAAATATGGAATACCAATTTGTTTTTGGGATATAAGAAAAAAACTTCCTATGAGAAAATTTTTGGTCAAAGTTTCAAAGGTATTTCAAAGGTTTTTTTTATGGAATTCAATACGTTCTTTGCAGTTGTATTTCATTTACAATTTCCTGTAAGTAAACTGTGATTTTAGTAAAGCGAGCTATCCGATACTCCTCCCGTAAGTTGAAGATGGCGAAAAAAAGATTAAGAGCATCCACCAAAATTTAGACTACTGGACTTGAGATTGTCTGAAAATTTGCGTTGATGTAGTTGCCTAATACACTGTGTTATTCATAAGATGCGACATAGGGATTCCTGTACAATCTTGTCAAACGTCAGCTAACTTTTTTACCAAATAGCGTTCAAAAAAAATAATAACAAATTTGGAAAGGTCGTTGAAAAATAAGCCCAAATGCACTTTTAATTTTCTTTAATTCGCTCTGGTTTGATAAAAAAATGGATAGTTATGTTTAAAAAAGTCGAACTCCATTTTCATACCACTTTCGAATACCTCTAACTGCTTGGAAAATAGCCATACTGGTAGAAGCACGGGAGATTTGAAAGTTTCAACTATAGTATGGCGGTTGAATTTTTTTTCATTTCGTTTTTAGTTCTTTTTTCACAATTTTTTAAACAAATAACTTCACTTTATTTTAAATTTAATTTATTTTAGACAAAAATAGTGGAAAAGAACTCTAAAAACGAAAAAAAATTTCACCACAGCGGCGTGTCGAACCGTCATACTTCAGGTTTAACTTTAATACTTGCTGTGCTCCTGCCCGACTTGCTATCTTCTATGAGGTTGAAAGTAAGTGGTATGAAAATGCTTAAATCTAAATATCCATTTTTTCATTAAACCAGGGCGAATTTAAGAAAATTTAAAGTGCATTTGAACTTATTTTTTAATGACCTTTCCAAACATGTTATTATTTTTTTATGAACGCTATTTGGTAAAAAAGTTAGCTCGCGTTTGACAGTTTTGTACAGAAATCCATATGTCACATCTTATAAATAACATAAATTATAGAAGTTGCCTACCTCATGATCTTATGCAAAATATTGATATTGGATACTGTCATTTATAATTTTATTTCGGTTGTTAACAAAAAAACCTAGTCGTGATGCAAACTTAACATTTCAAAAGTGGTTCACTCCAAAAACCACCGGGGCGTCCATTAATTACGTGAGGTTGAGGGGAGGGGGATCGAGCCGGATCTGACAGGGTGAAGAACGAGGTTTTGGTAAAGATAACGTAATTTTTTTCTATCAGAAAACGATGTAAAATTACGTCAAAGTTTAGTTAAATTAAAATAAAAAAGGTGTCTTGAATAAAATCTGATACAATACTATAGTCTTGAATAAAAGTATTTGAACAAATTGTTTTTTTAATAAATCGAATGCAACTACTCCCACAAAAAAACACAAAAATTGAAAAATCTTGCGAGAGATTGGTGGTTGGGGGGTCAAGAAAACTCACCAAACCTCACAAAATGGGAAGGGGATCAAAAAATACCCAAAAATACTTCACGTAATTAACGGACGCCCCTTATAATAATAAAAGGAAAACCAAAAATTATGTTTTTATACAAAACAAACTTTTTGTTTCATCTGCACGCAGCACGTTGTTGTTTGCGAAAAGTTGTGATTTTCATCAATTTTACCAGAGGGATATCGATCGGTTTCCCGTCCACATTCTGTCCGCGACAGATAAATTCGGCGATAGATTTTTAACTAGGAAACATGGCCGATAGTTATTCAAATTATTTCTTCTGTCGTGGACAGCTTCCGATCAGATCATTCTAATTTATTATACTCGATAATATGTTGGTTTTCAACGCTGGGGATCGGCATAATATAGTCCGAAGCTGGATGCTTTGACAAATAAATATGTATATACAGGGTGGTCCTTGAGTAATTGTACATAGAAGTAGACTCCGTTTCACATAAGAAGAATTCACTAGAGTCTAGAAGTTGCATTCGTATGAGCGAAGAAGATGCACATAACAATATCGGTCAATGCCTTAGGCCAATACAACTAAAAATGGGCCTATTTTTCGAATTTTACTTGAAATGTATTGAGTTTATCGTGTGAATGTTTTTAAACAAGTTATAGAGCGTGAAATTTGCTATAAAATTCCGTGGTTCAAAATG
>CAJUYI010008355.1:0-11058 GCA_910591695.1 Galerucella pusilla
TTTTTTTTCTTCCGTCTTGCGGCGTTTCGGTATTTCGTTAAACTGAGAGAAGTTGTTGGAGAAAAAAAAATTGTACTCTTCATAAGAGTTATTTGTACGATAAATATAGTGTTAGTTGTATTCGTTATTATTATTATTTTTTTTTTTTCGGTTAAACTAATTTTTACATAATCTGTACCCAGGAAAAGTTTCTCTTGTATGATGTTATAACTTGTAAATTATATTGAATAAAATAAGTGAAAAGAAAAAAATTATTTATTTTCGAACGCTTAATAATAATAATAAATGATAATATGTTGACTAGAGGGTTTAGTTACCTACTCTAACTAGTTGGTACGTGAATTTTTATATCCAAATATGTTTTAATATTACAAGATACAAAATAAAATTTAACTACGACACTACTAATTTGTTTTTGTTTCTTTCTAAATAACCTAACCCTAAAATTTGACTAGTTAATTAAATTGCAACAACTACTTCACGGGCCATATGCCACGACGGACACTATATTACACTTCTAATTTCTCCCTTCAGAATAGCTGGTTAAATCGTGCAGATATCCCAACCCCGTTCAAATTTCCCGATATAAACAATGGACCAATTACATAATCTCCTAATACCCCTGCAAAAACATTAATTTTTCGGGTCGAGATGGGAAACTCATGTCCTTACCCACTAGATAGTTTTGAACTCGTTACTCCCGTCTTGGAATCACTACCATAGCATACTAGCGGTCCCTCACATATCAATCATCTTCTTCCATCTATCACTCCTACCTCTCACATGCCATGTTGAGTCCTTCTCTTTCCTTAATCATGCTCTCTACTACGCCACTTATCTCCATTTATTCCTCCTCACTCCTCAACTTAATCTCATCCTCACCATATTTTCCCAATACACCGCCTCTCCCAGTTTATTTTCCAACTTCTTCAAAACTTCCTCGCTCTCCCAACATCTAAACACATGTCCCACATCATCCTCCACCTCGCACACTCCAGTTTCTCTTTTCCCAATAATACACTCTCGTCGACCCATGCCCTGTGGGCACCTGCGTCAAGAAATAGTTCACCTCCCCGAATTTCCAGTCCACCCAATTTCTTCTGCTCCCAATCGCTCCTTTTAGCGCGCACTCATACTCATCCCGCCTTCTCTCCATTTCCTTATCCATCCATTCCTGTACTTCCTCTATCGTCGCACCCCCCAACGTTTCTGTCTGGCTTTAGCCATCAAATCCAATGGATAGGTCCTTGACAGCACCGCTGCTGCCAGTCCACCCACTGTCCTGTACGCCTGCACCAACCTCAGCATCCTCTGCACTCGCTGGAGTGGTCTAACACTCGCATTCACCCCTGCTTTCTCACCCCCACACTTCCGCGCCATACAGCATATTCTGCTCTTGCGTCCGACCACCGCTTCCTCCATCCGAATTTTCCTTCCCTTCACCATCACTTCTCTTGCTCCGCCCTTTCACTGTTAAACATTGTGTTTGTAAGTTGGCAACCCTGACAAAATTATATAGTGGTTTTTTAGTTTTCAAGTTAGTGTCATGCACGTTGTCATTTTTGTACAAATGTCGTGTGATACGTGAAGTTGGTTGGTGAGAATACTTTAACCATGTGCATGCCTTTTTGTTGTTAACAATATATATTGTTCTTAAGATTTATTCTTAAATAAATCTGTTGCCAAGTATTGCCGTTTTAATTACCTTTTTCACTGCTAACATTCCAGTAGCCCCACCGTCTTATCTTCGGCCACTTCCAGTACACACCGCTCTATCTTCTCCACAATCTTCCCACACATCCTCTCCGCCTTTCTTTCTATCTCCACCTCTCCATTTGTCGTACATACCAGACAGACATCGTCCGCATACACCTCTTCACATGCTATCCCACAAACTTCATCAAACATACACTTCCAAAGCGTCGGTTCCAGAACCGAGCCCTGGAGCACTCCAATCTCCGTCCCATACCTTCTCGCTCTAGTGTCAACTATCGCACGCCCCGTCAGATAGTCCTCTACTAGATTAACTAGCCCCTCCCCTACTCCAAGCTTTATCAACGCGCTCAACACCGCCCGTTTACTGACTCTGTTGAACGCATTCCCTACGCCGAAGAACACGAGTAGTCCACCACCCTGCCCAACGCTGAGATGCATGATTTCCCTTCTACAGACCCATGCTGGTTTTCCTTAAAACCCCCATTCCTACCAACTTCCTCCTCAATCCTAACCTTTATTATCCCCTCCATCAATTCACCCAAACCACATAGCAGGCTGATTGGCCTGTAGTCCTAGTTCTCAGGATACTGGCTTTTTAAAAGTCTAGGTTCATTCTTAATTCTTTCAGTCATAATTTCACAAAACTGAATTCTTCAATTTGAGTTGCTTCATCGAGGACTCTTGCGGTATTCCTTCTTTTATTTGCCACTGAACCTGTCTCAAAATTCACTGATTTAAGTTAAATTTTCCCCTGAATCGTTTTCTGAAGACAAGTACGTTCTATCTCTTTAATTGGTAGAGTTAAGTTGCTTTTGGTTTCAGAAAGTAGATTTTCGAATATTTTCACTACTTCTACATTTATTATCAATACAGCGGAAACCCCCTCCTAGTTGAAGGGGGCCTATTCACAGGTATACAAACCTCAAAACATAAACAAAACTGGTCACTTATCTAGTAATTTTTAAGTTCAAAATATTTACTATAGATGTCGCTAGTAGTATTAAATCTGCTTTTATTTATGCAACTCCTGGGGTGCGTTCACATACTTACTTCCAGAGTTTAACTCAGTATCGTTTATTTGCTTACTCTAGATGATGGATCAGCCATACATATAAACCACGTGACTTAACTCTCGCATAACTCTAGATGTAACTCGGAGTAAGTTTATAAACACGCCCCTGACTATTCAAACAAACGCCTTTTCGGGTCAGCCGGCTCATATCTTTTTTTATAACAATCTAAAACTTGACCACAATACCTCATCCCCAAGACAAAGGTCCAATTTATATTTTCTTTAAATTTCAACTCTTAATTTTACTGCATTCTTTATACCTAAATTTTGCTGCAAGTCAGAGGTGCCAACTAAGGTCTTGGCGTTCAAATTGGTTACCACAAACTGTCAAAATCACACCATCACTTGATGGCATATATCTTTTTTATAACAATCTAAAACTTGACCAAAATACCTCGTCCCCACGACAAAGGTCTAAGTTATATTTTGTTTAAATTTCAACTCTTAATTTTACTTCATTCTTTAGATTTGTTGCATATAAAATGACCTAAATTAGCTGCAAGTCAGGGGTGCCAACTAAGGTCTTGGCGTTCAAATTAGTTACCACAAATTGTCAAAATCACACTATCACTTGATGGCTTATATATTTTTTATAACAATCTAAAACTTGACCAAAATACCTCGTCCCCAAGACAAAGGTCCAAGTTATATTTTGTTTAAATTTCAACTCTTAATTTTACTGCGTTCTTTAGATTTGTTGCATACAAAATGCCCCAAATTTTGTTGTAAGTCAGGGGTGTCAACTGTTTTGAGCTGTCTAAAGCTGAGCTGAGCAAGAATTTTTATGTTGAAAGCTCGCAGTAAATACTGAGCCCAACAAAATTGGAGAAGAAGAAGCTCGCAGTAATAAAGATTTCCATTAGATGGCGCTAATAGTACTAAAGTAGCTTTGTAATATTTGCTATTTACAAGATAAGTGAGAAAATATGGCATTTTGTGGAAAAAATTGAAATAAAACTACATAGAATAATATCATATCTTTATTTATAAAATTTTACCAATTAAATACATTAATAATGATAATATTAATAAAGTATATGTGCGGTGACGTCGAGAATTCTGAATAACTTTGAAAGTTGAAAACGACCGATTTTCATACACAGATGCGTACTAAGAGGTTGTAATTCAACCTTTGATACGCCTCTGTGTTTTTTCCACAATAATTTTTCAAATATATTCAGCTTGTTCCGCGCTACTATACGACCTCAATGTATACAGTGCGATCATATAAAAAAATAATTTCTACCGATATAATCCACCCTGTACATACAATTATACTATTATAGAAATTGATTTCACTGTATACAGAGTGATCCTGGAAACGTTTTATATAAAATTATAACAAAACTTGATAGAATATAATATGCTTGGTATAATTCCAAAAAATATATATATATAGATAAAAAATATTTGGTCCGATACCAACAAAGTTAATTTCATCGCATCTTAATTATGTAATCCCATACATACTGATAAGAAAGATGAAAATTTATATAAAAAAAATCTAGCTTCGCGCGTTGTAAATCACATTGATAAAATTGTACACTTGCGCTTGTCAAAAAAGAAGGTTCAAGATAAACAAATAGGTAAGCAGAAATCTTTTATACCTTCAACACAATTCTTGCTACACTAAATTGTATCAACAATACTTTTTAGCAAGTAACAGTTAAGTGAAGTCTTCAAAACGGGAAACTAAGGATTTTCGGTAGGGTAGGCAACTACATTGACTTTAGGACGTATTATGGGTTGCCTATAGGTAGAATGAGCGTATTACAGGTTGCCTATAGGTAGAATGAATAAGAAGGGAGTGTATTATAGGTTATTATAAAATACAATCTTACTTTAAATACTGTTTAAGTTTTGGAAAAATGTAAATTGAGTATAAAAATTGAAGTAGTCGATTTCTTAAAATACTAAACAATTGGAAAATATTATTATCTACCAAATTGATATTTTCTTGGTCGAACAATATATATGGCTTTGCATCAATCTATGAATAAATAAGCCTCTTATACAAATATATATCAAAAATTTTCAGCTTACTTACCCCGAAATAAAACTATTAATAGTTTGAAACCTCAAATGTCACAAATAGATACATTTTTAAGTCTTGTGTAGCATCTTTTTGGCGGCCCTAATAAGAGGAGTGAGCGTCTTCAGTTCCATTTTTTCGTCCAGAAAATTATGTTGCAGCAACTCTTTGGCGGTACCTCTTTTATCGACATCAACTTGAAGGCACAAATCGATAAAACTCTGTAATTTTTCCGTCAAATTATCCCATCTAACGATACTAGGTCTTCCATTTGCCGTTATTAAATAAAGAGCTCTTAGAGGTGGTTCTCGAAGATACGGTGGTTCCCCATCCAACATTTCTACGATCATAATACCCAACGACCAAATATCCACCTTTTTACCATATTTTTGTCTTGTTACGACTTCGGGAGCCATCCAATACGGGGTTCCTACCATAGTTTCTCGTTGCTCGTTACCGATTACGTTTGCGCAGAATCCGAAATCTGTTACTTTCACAGTACCATTCATACCTAATAAAACATTGTCTGATTTAATATCACGGTGAATAGTGCCTCTTTCGTGTAAATAATTAATTGCTTGTAACACCTCATAGCAAACAGCGGCTATCTGCCCTTCTTTCATAACAGTTTCAGTAACGACATCTGTCAAAGGACCTCCATCTAACAACTCCATGACCACGTACAAGTGGTCATCGTTCACCACGAAAGCATCCAAAAAGTTAACCAGGTTTTTATGTTTGAAGTTTTTCATTATTTTAATTTCGCTTAGTAAGAGATCTTTTTTATGTTGCTTCGTCATATCGATATCCTTTATAGCAACTAGTTCTCCGGTTTTTATGCAAGTGGCAGAAAATACTATTCCCGAAGCGCCAGATCCCAAGTCCTTGTGGCTTCTTTCGAAGTAATCGTCCGGGTCTCCCGGATTGCAAATTTTACGAATTTCCAACATGTAGTCTTCGTCTGACATTCCGCTACGTCTTCGTATTACATCATCATCGGATAAATCAGTGTTTGAATCTGATTTATTTCTGATTTCCACCTCTTCTTTTTTAATATCACCAACTAGAGTTAAGTCGTCAAAGTTCGGTACCAATTTTTTAGTTTCCACTAAATTGGTTGCATCTATTCTCCTAGGAGGCCTAACTGGATATGTAGGTCTGAAATATAATTCTTCACATTACTTGAATTACACCAAAATATTTACTTACCTTTTCTCTTCACTTTTCTCTGAATCTGACAACGAATCTTTACTTTTATGAGCATCCTTGGAAAGGCTGTACAAATCAATTAATTTAGATTCCTCGACAATATCTTTTTCTGTAATGATATGCTTAAATTCGGGTCTTTCTTTATTGCCCTTTGGTAGTATAGAATAATTATAAAATTGCAAAACTTGCTTAACAACTAATGGGTTTTCTCTTTGTTCATCTTTGGTAATTTGAGTACCAATTTGTCTCATCCAAGCTGATGGGAGACCTATTAACAAATAAACAATAAAATATTTCATGTTATTTATGGATTAAATGAGTCCTATTACCTGTTAAAAGACCCTGTTCATTAACAGTTACATGTATATCATGATTTACATTTGTAGGAGCTCCGATAACTGCTATATTGGGCTCTTCCCTGGGGTGTCTCCTTTTAAAAAAGAAACTCATTGTAAGTTGACGCGAAACAATGTAAATATTAAAAAAATATTATCAGTCTTGACTTGGTTTCATATCTTAAAACTAAATTCTACACTATTAAATGTATAAAAAATAATTTTTTCTTTTGTCAAGAATCGCCCATCGCCTTTGAACAATTACATTCGATGACTGTATCAACGACGCATGACAAGTGATAAGGAATTTGACATTGACAAATCAGTTGTAAAAGCAGCATTGACAAACGTACCTACCTGTAGGTACTACCACTACTAAATTTTTTTACGGTACTGAAATATTTTCAAAAAAACTGATTTGGCCAAATAATTATAGAATTAGAATGTCCCAACTAACACATCCTGATATATTTATCCTACCTAATATCTTTACCGTTGCAATAAATAAAAAAGTTGATTAAAAAACAATGATCTAAAACGGCAAAAATAAGAAATGAAATCTCATTTACATAAACATTTTACTTTCAAAATATTAGTACTTATTTGAAAAGTAAAAGTTTGCTTTTTGAAAATGTCTAAATTTCCGGTAAACAGAATATATTGTGCAACTTGGCAACCTTAAAAAAGTAATGGTCGCCTTTCCAATACAATTTGTTGGGCGGTATTTTCAAATAGCTCAAGCTATTCATCAGCATGTGATATTTATAGATTATTACAATATTACAAATAAAAATAATTGATCACTTTACAATGATTTCCATAAACCTGGATTAATATAATATAAACTGTGAATTTGTACCGAGATTTTGATATCAAACACACACACAACACGTAGATTCTAATTTTAGACCATGTCATTTTTTTCTATCAACTATCAAAGATGTGTATGCAAATATTATAAATAACTTGAATGCGTTTCCGTTCATGTTGACACTAACTATTAATTGTGCAGAGTTCATAATTGGTCCTGATAAAGAAAACCTATTTGCATAATGTATTTAGCAACAGGGTATATGGTACCTACATTCAGATTTTAATTTACGAACATGGCAATAAGTATTATGTATCAATAGGTAATTATTTTAAAATGCGTAGAAATACTATCATTATAGTTTTTATCGAAGAGCCGTTAATGAGACAATTATTTTCGATGCCGGTATGCCATTCTACCAAGCATACTGCCAAGTAATTTGACAACATACCCAAACCCAACTACGGGGCAACATCATAAACTTTCCAGTTTTCTCCTATTTTCTGCGTTGATTCGCTAGGGTAAAGCGGGGCAAAAAACGAATCTTTGTCTTGAAAAATACTGGGCGTGACTTTTATAGAATTTGAAATGGTTGATTTTACCTAAAGCTAGTCAATATTCAGTCAATTAATAAAGCTGTGATTTACTGTGTCTGTTACTTGTCCCTTTACTAAAGTAAACAAGAACTATTTTTTTTGTGGTTAACATAATTCCACAAGTTTGAAAATGCTCCTATATTTATTGCTACTGCATGAAGCTACTCCAAAAAATAACATCATGAAAACGTACGTAAAGATAAAACTATTGCATTGAAATGCCATTTTTTTGGTTCTGAATTTACCCCGCTTACCCCTACAAAGGATGTATACATTAATTAGATGAGGATGGGCGTTCAAGCTGTATATTAGCTTAATCCGTTTCAGATTCAGTGATACATAAAAGCGATAAGTTAAAACGTTTTCCTTAATACATATACGCATTAGAAATTGGAAAATAATGTTTATTTATACCCAAAAACATAGTTGAAAATTTAATTGAATCACCCTGTAATATTTATGGGAGTATCCAGATTCTGTTTTAAAATGCCATTCTTTTAATATGGGTATATAAATTAGATAATCTTGGGTGGATCTTAAGTTTTATAAATGCTTGAACTGATTTAATTCAGGAGAGAAAAAGTATTACTATGTAGAGATTTAAATAATAGATTATGGTAGAAAATATTATCAAATCAAAGTTAATGTACAATAGGCATGTTCCACGTAAACGATTTATTGATTTCACCATATATTGCGGAAAATAATAAGATATGGCAACGCTGTGTACATCTACCAACTCCACCACACTATAGACCAAGTCACCAAGGCGAGCTTGATTTTCACACAATATTTTCCGAGGACGGAACGATGCAGGCCCTGCTGTGTTTGTCAACAGTGCGAAATTCGTAGCGGCCGTTATTATACATTTTACGATATGGAAGTGATTTCAACAGGGACTTCTAGACTATTTTTAACTTCTTCAGTTGAAAATAAAGACGATTTAGAAGAGGTAAACCGTTTAAAATGATATTAGTTGAGCAAATGTCCGCCATTATGAATCTCGCCTTGACTTCTTTTATTTGTATTTTGACGCTGACAGTACCTTTAGCGCGGTAAAATTAAATTTTGGTTTTTTTATTTTAGAAATTCGAGAGAAGTTACCAATTTCTTCTGAGCACAACAGCTGGATTAAGTGATAAAGATGCACACGAGGCACTCAACAAGGCTCTTTTGAAGGAAAAAGGTTATGAAGAAGTATCATTTGGACTTTTGGTTACAATTTTATCAGAACCCCAAAATGCATCTAAAAGTTATAGGGATTTAACGTTAATAACCCGTGACGGGTTTGGACTAATAGTTACAAATTTATCGCAATTAGTGTTGGACCGATACTTACGATTTAACGATGTGGTTAAACAACAGTTAATATGGCTTTTAAGGGAAATGATAAAAAATGCAGTGAGCAATGTGGACACTTTAGTGTGGAATTTGATGAGACATGCGGCAGGAGGTGATGTATCCCCAAAAAATATTACGCTTATTGAATCCCTTCTTGATGTTTTTATAGAATATAGAAATTGGTTAGAGAAATTTCCATTTTTAATAGCATCTGTAGTTTATACATATTTAAGACTAATAGAAGATCACAATGCGCCTTATCTATCAAATTTGAGACAAAAAGAAGTGAACTTTTTAATAAGTATTATGAGAGAACATTTCCAGGATTGTCTGGTAATTGGAAGAGATTTAGTTCGCCTATTACAAAATGTAGCGAGAATAACAGAATTTGAACAATTATGGAAAGATATTTTACTGTCACCAAAGACTTTATCACCAAATTTTACTGGTATCTTGCAACTTTTACAAAATAGAACATCAAGAAGATTTTTACAGTCAAGATTAACACCTGAAATGGAAAGAAAACTTGTCTTTCTAACCTCTCAAGTAAGATTTGGCCACCATAAACGTTACCAAGACTGGTTTCAGAGACAGTACTTAGCTACACCCGAATCACAAAGCCTTCGGTGTGACATAATACGTTTTATTGTTGGTGTAATACATCCTACAAACGAATTATTGTGTTCCGACATTATACCTAGGTGGGCAGTGATTGGATGGTTATTAACAACATGTACATCAAGTGTAGCTGTATCCAATGCTAAACTCGCGCTGTTTTATGATTGGTTGTTTTTTGATAGTGATAAAGATAATATTATGAATATCGAGCCAGCTATACTAGTTATGCATCATTCCATGAGGTCACATCCAGCAGTTTCAGCTACACTTTTAGATTTTTTGTGTAGAATCATAGCAAATTTTTACCCACCTCTAGTGGAGAAGGTGAGAGTGGGAATATTCACTTCTCTGAGGCAAATTTTAGATAAAAGAGTTCTACCTTCACTACTACCCCTATTTGATAACTCGAAATTAGATAGAGATCTTAGAAGTATGGTTCAAGAAACTTTCAGAGAATTTTGTACTGCAATACCTTTAGAATCATCCTCCAAAGAAATGTTAACACCAAATTCAGTGAAATATGAAGAAAACGAGTCAGTGTCACTACTTAACAATCATATTATGATGGATAATGAACCGGCATTCAGTGATGATGAAGAAGAACCGAGCTTAAGAATAAATACAACAATAGGATATGACACAGACGAAGACGATGATATACTATTATCAAAAGACAAAGTAAAAGATAAAGATAAATCTGAAGAAGTCTTCATAGAGGGTCCAATCGGAGAAACGCTTCAAAAGCTACAACACGAAACAGATTGTGATGAAAGAAATGATCTAATGGAAAAATTAATAGGACAAGTTATGGATTTAGATGAAGATGATGAAAATTTACCAGCGGTAGCAAAATGTTTGGTTAATTCTATAAAAGATGAAGTGAAAGGAGAAATATTCCCCGAAGCACTGACAGAAGAAAATCTAGCGGACAGTATGAAATCCCCGTTATTTACTTTATTCAAAACATTATACGGTTTCGGCAAAGATGAATTAGGTAAAGATGTACTTTATAAAGTAGTGGCAGAAATGCACAACGATTTACCCAGCCTCGGTTACCTCATCATTTATTACCTCAAAGCGAAAATTTGGAAGGAAAACAAAAAAGAAGATCACTCAGTTACTAGTGCTTTAAAAATTAGTGTCTACAAAGATTTCTGTCATAGCATAGAAAAGAAAGTGGATATTTGTTTGTTCGATGATTTGTTCGCCTGCCATAACAGTGATACGAAATTAATGATGTGGATAGTGCCGGATTTGTACAGAGACTTTAAACAACAAACCATCAACAATGCTCAAATACTACGGGTAATAATATCAGCAATAGATCC
>CAJUYI010008356.1:0-11057 GCA_910591695.1 Galerucella pusilla
TAGGAGTGGGCCAATTGAGGTTAAGCCTATGGCAGGAAGCGCTCACTCCGCTACCTCTGTTGCAGGCAGCCAACGATGCAATTGAACTCAGGTTTTTGTTCAAAAAACCCTACAAAATTCAAATAAAACACAGAGCACAGAGCCAGATGCTGCAAATGCAGTACGCATATATATACAGATGGTTCAAAAATGAAAGAAGGCTCAGGATGTGGAGTTTACTCGAGAGCACTAAGCCTAAAGATTAAGTGGGGAATGGGAAACAATACCAGCGTGGTTCAAACAGAACTGGCTGGTATCTCAATTGCCACAAAAGAACTAACCAGAAGAGGAATTTCTGTCAAAAACATAAAATCTGCACTGATAGTAGCCCTATTAGCCTTGAACAGACAACGTGTTATATCGAGGCTAGTACTAGAGTGCCACCAAGATTTAGCTGACGCCTCGGCAGATAAAAATATTATCCTGAGGTGGGTTAAAGGGCACGACAGGAGTAAAGGAAATCGCATTGATGATTCTTTAGCCAGGGAAGTCGCTGGACTAAAAATTCTAGGACCCAGTGACACCTACGGCCTAACGACTTCGACAATTGCGGAACTAGCCAAACGTTACACCCATGCTCAATCCCATAAGAGATGGAATGGAATCAAAGGATGCAGTCTTGCCAGGATCACCCTGGGCGACCCTGGGAAGCTGGCGCCGAAGAAATATTTGGCGATGACCAAGAAAAACCTACGTTTAACAGTAGGATTTCTGACAGGTCACTGTCAACTAAGGAAACACCTCCATACTATGGGGCTAGTGGACACACCTCTAAGCAGGATGTGTGAACAGGAAGATGAAACTGTCAGGCATGTCTTATGCGAGTGTCCGGAGTTATCGTCAATAAGAGAGTGTCTGTTCGGTGAGTCTTGGCCTACACCTGCCGATATAAAGGAGATGTCTCCTAGTGACTTGTCCACCTTCCTGAGAAGGACAGGATGGACATTGACCTAAGAGAACAACTCCTCGGGAGGATGTACAATGGGTCACATGTGGCTTAAGTGCTGTAGGCCTACACACTCACCCTCCCTACTCTACAGATACAGATATAGATACAACCCATTCCCTCCTCTGATTACTCCTCTCAATTTCTTGAATGGAACACCCTATACATTATTCCATTGGAGTAGATAAGATTCCAATTGAAGCAACCTGAACAAGAAGTACTTATCTCAGGAAATAGTTCTTTGAACTTATTCCACTTCGTCTATAAATGTTTTGTGTTTTGTATAATTTGTGGTTTTCCTTGATTGTACTGCTCTTTTTTCTTTGCTCACCCCTACATCTACGTATTTTGAAAAAGAACTTAACTTTCAATTTATGCTCAAAGCACTTTGGAATGTTGTGTATGATAAACGGTGTATTGATTAGATATTTATTCAAGCAGAAGATGGAAATTGAAAATATTCGAAACTGTGTATTTACACAGTCGATATCTGAAAGTAGGTGGTTTTGGTGAGAACTTATATCAGAAAAGCGGCGAAGAATAAAAACACATTACATGGAAGATACGGAATGTTATGTTCGAGTAATCAAGTGAATGACTAAAACACAAATGCGTGGAAAATATAAATTGTGTGGAAACATCGAAGAAATCTCGTTCAGTATAAAAGACAAACAAATTAAAAGGAAGGGCTGAGTGAATATCCCGTGGATTAATTCATCAACTTAAGTAATCAACAACTATTTTTACCGTTAAAATAATTCATTATGAAAGATTAATCTTTTGAGGTTATACCGAACCCTCTTTAAAACTTCACGAAAACTAGAACAAGGTTGTCATGAACAAGAATGCCTCTTTTTAAACGCCTACGTTAAGCGATTTCCAGCACATATTAATTAAAATATCAACTGCAGTTGAGACATAGAACTTACATGAAATAGTGGTGAAGAATTTCACGAGGGTCTATGAATCAAGCATACAGGGACGGGTCGTTAATTATTACTATATTTCTCATGCCCGTTTACTTTGAAACGGTCTAACTGCTAACTGTCACTGATAAGCTACTACTAATAAACATGCATGCAATGCCTTAAGCAGTTCTTTACTATGTAAAGCTTGAGCTGTAGCAGTGCAACAAGCGAAAAACTTAAGGTCTCCTTAGAGTTAAGAGCAACTTAAGAAAGGCGTGCTTGAATTTCAATGATTATTAGACTCACACAACGCTTTTTAGTCAGCATCTACTGTATCTATTTTAGTAATTTTAATTATCGCTTATACGCATGTTTTTACATAAACTCGATTAACCATAAGCCTTATTTTCGGAGTTTCGACAAACGAAATTCCTTTTAGAACCAAAAAATTGTCTTTTTATAAGTTAAATTTGTTAAAATATGTAAACTATAAAGCTTACATCTTAAATAGCATGAAGGACGTTTAATTCTGATAGCCGGGGCATCAGAAATTCAGCTTTCTGTATTAATATGGAGAGCTTTTCAAACGAAATATTCATATTGTCCTAATATGTCATCTGGTGAATTATTATCAGAATCAGAATAATAAATCTTGGTTTGCAGTTCGTAGTCTATTGTCCATTACACAATATTGCGATAGAAACAATGCACGTTGTCTACATCTTAACTGAAAGATAATAATTACGTATACAGAGTGTTGCCGTAGATTCTCAAACTTAAATTACTCACTCTTAACCAGACGATTCTTACAAGGGATAATGAAATTAACTAAGACGCAGGAAATAGAGGAATTGTTGCAGAGATGAAAAATTATACATATACGATTAATTTTCTAATAGTATATTCCTCGATATTTACTGATGTATAAAAAGTTAACTGTACTCTGTTCACCCTTTTTTTAAGTTGAATTGATTTTTCAAGTTCGGCAATCGGTCTTCTGCTCAAGTAATAAAGAAACAAATCGCTTTAATTTACGGAAACATTGTTAAATTGGACAAGTAGGGTGTCAAGAAGATCTATGAATTTTTTTATCCAAGTCCTTTGTTCGAAATAAGGTAATCAGAGTTGTAGCAATACGAGAAATATCAATCATTTACTTTTTCTTTTATGTCCCAGTGGCGTTAATAGTTTTTTAAACTTTACGTTTTTCATACTAATAAATAGATTGACTCCATTACTCGCGAGTGGTGGATATACAGCTATAATTGAATTCATTGAAGCTGAGAATCAACTGTGAGTTTTGAATTCTTTGAATTTTCGTGAATTTATATGAAAATTCGTCATCTTACCATACAATTCAAAAGTAACTTAAGCCCGACTGGCGGTTTTTTAATTCTAAGTGGCAAAAAAATTGAAGCAAATAGGATTTAAGCATTTTATTGATAAAAATGTTGTTCAAGCATAAAGAGTCAATAATGTTCCATATTTTCGAAATAAACATAAAGAAGCAGAAGACTTAAAAATCATAGAAAGAAAGATTTTTAGAACGATACTGGGGCTATGTTCGGCAAGAACTGGGGAAAGGAGACTCAAAACTAAATAGAAATAGAAAGCGAGTTAAGCAATGAGACAATGGTGATATTATATAAAAGCACGACGCCTAAAATGGGCAGGACATATTATGAGACGAAAGCCTGGAGAAATGATAAGAAGAATAACACAATGGAGTCTTCTATGGCCTTGAAGAAGGGGAAGACCCAGAGAAACTTGGAGAAAATAGATAGAAGAGGATACAAAAAGGATGGGAATCAAAGAATGAAGAGAAAAATGCAGAAATAGAGCAGAATGGAAGAAACCCCATATCAAAAGCTTCAAAAAGATATAACCAATCCGAATTCGGTATAATATACAGGGGTTCCCATTTGAAAAATCATATGTTTGGTTTGTATAATATAATATAATATAATTTCAAAATATGGACTTTCAGCACATCTACTATTTTTGTTAATAACGTTTTTTGATATCTCTTAAAATAACCCATATACCGAAGTTTGTCGTAAGATTGGTACACCCTGTATATGAACTCCTCAGCTCTCAAAAGCGACCTCTAGGCGAAAAATGATCATAAAAAATTTATTAATACATTTTTAGCTTAAAATTTGGTCTTTTTACGACTAATATTAAAGTATTGGTGCACTTTTGCACCTACAAATAGTGATGTATTTAAATTGAATATAAATTTAATTGTACACGATCTCCCACTAATAGAGGTTGTATGGATTTAATACCTTTATATCCGGAGAATGTCACGATTATTTATTTGTACTAGGGTTTCTTTTGTTAAATATACGCAAACTCGGAGTAAACATAACGTTATAGTGTTTTATAAAAGCCTCTAAGCACTGCAAACAAAGCGTGATAGATTTCGAAGTTTGTACATAAAGTCTTTAATTACTGAACACTCAATTATTGGAATAATTTCAACAATGTTTAATTTATTTAGATTTTCATTCGTTTTCAATGCTACTTACAAATTTACAATTTTTGTACTCACTGTTGAAATTTTTACAAAAATCCTGATAAGGGCAGCTGGAACGCTACCTCATCGTAGAAAATAGCAGATATCAATAAAAGGTTTTGGAATATACCACAACATATGTATACAAGATATTAAAAACCATTTTTGATGAACATTTATCCCAACTAAAAATTTTTTTTTAACGGCGAGAGCGCACGCGCATCCAAAATCACAAAATTCTGGCTAGTGTGGAATATTGCAAATATTGGTTGTAGGTGAAAGTATTATAATTACAATGGAAACACTTGTAAAACAGAACTAACCCCTCTTCTTCATAAAAACTACCCCCATAATCATAAGAAATGCTTTTATTTTGCGATTACTCCTTTTTTGACTTAAAAATTGGTCCTTTTTCGATTTTGAGAAAAAGTTTATACCCCCGAGGAGTGTCAACCCCGCCCAGTCTCGAAGCGCCAATCAGCGCTATTTAACTAATGTTTATTGACACATTCTCCAATTATCTACATTTTGTGGCAATTGGTTTAGTTAGAAATAATTCGGAGGTGAATAATTTCAATGACCAATCTAAATGTGTAAACATTCAGGACACTGGGAATATGTACGACAAAAACAGTATCTACTGTGAATGTTTATTCACAAATAACAAAACGGTCCAATGTGGTTAATGTTGTTGATTAATTTGTCTGATTTTTCATTATTTAATCCAATTTACAGGGTCTTTCATTACGCGATTTATTATAATAATCAAAGGATTTCATTTAGTTATTTTTTATATTGTAATGTTTTTCTTATTTATTTGAACTGTTTTTACCGTGGGATAAAATTATACGCTCACTATAGCTCACTTATGCGTAAATTTTTCTTCACCAATTCCCAATTGAATTTGCGTCTTTCCATGAACATTGGCACTCTCCCCTGTTGCGGTCCGGAGTCGCAGCCTCGTTGGCAGAAGCTTCTTAGATTTTATTACCTCTGGTCGTATGATGGTTCTAGTTTCTCCAGTATCCACCAGCAGAGTATATTTCCTGCCATTAACTTCGCCATCCACATATACACTGTCATTACGGCATCTGAGAGAGGCTATCAGTATGAGAGGGTCGTTGGAACGATCCTGGATCGGTGCTGCCCCCTCGTGGCCGACCCATTCTAGTTTTCCTGGGATTGGGGCTCTTGGTTTGCTGGAGTTCTAGGGCGCTTACACGAGCTGCGTACATGTCCTAGCTCGCCACAATTCCAGCATCTAATCTTCCTCGGCTTTCGTTCTACCATGCTTTTTATCAAGTTAACTAACTGGTCAAATTTATCTTCGGCACCATCTTCTTGAACGGTCCTAACTTTGTTATATTAAAGAGCAGCAGTCAATGCATCGACAAATGTTTGGGATGGGCTAAACGAAGCGTCCTCTGCATATCAGGGTCACGTAAGCCATCAATAAAGGCCTGGATGCCTAGACATTCGATCATGTTTTCTGGTGCTGATGGATAAGCAAATCGGACTAGTCGGGCGATATCCACTTCATACTCTTGAAGGGTTTCATCACGTCTCTGCCTTGGATTCTTCATCTGAGATTGGTACAAGTGTTCTAGATGTTCGTGACCCTCTTCTTCAGCTGCTCGAAGTCATCCGTTTCTTCAAGAGGTATCGTCTGAAGCACATCCAAGGCATCTCCCCGAAGCGCGATGGTCAAGGTCACTGCCTTCTCCCTGTCGGACCAATTATTCGCTCTAGCGGCTGCTTCAAACTGCTTAACAAAGTTGGTCCACGACATCTTTCCGTCGAACGTTGGGGCCTTGACTCGAGCAAGACGCTATTGTATGGTCCACCTCGAGAACAGTCTGAATATTACCTGCGAAAGAACCTTTCTAGAAAGGTCGCATTCATAGTTTGCGACAGGACCGGCTTCTGAATCAGTGAGTTCGTAACAATATAAATAATATTTAACGTAAGTTTTGAAAATAATTTCTCGACGCCTCTGCTAGCAGCAGTATTGACAATTAATGTAGTCGAATAAATCTTATGTTTTGTAGAAATTCCCTCGATAAGATATTTGGGAAATCACGTCTTGTCGCTGGCAATATAAAATATCGGGTTTAATTTCCATCCGAATAACAAGATGAGATCTCGTGTTACATTGTCTTTATACTTAAAAGCAATCTAAATTTCATTTTTGATAAACATTTCTCCATATTTCAACATGAGAGTATATATAATCTAGATGTAGAAAGTCTGGGTAACGAATTTCAGATTCTAAAACAATTTTTAAACGGAAAGCATCAATATTAAATTGTAAAAATGCTTAGAAATTGGAATTTTAATAGAAAATCAACCTGGATTCCTTAATAGACTACAATTCTTTGTATTCTGTTGGAATTGTAGTGTTAACCAGCAGAGTAAAGTTAGAGCTAGAAGGCTTTAGAAATGTTTAGCGATAGAGATATATAGGAAAAGTTGTTTGCCAAAATTATGTTCACTAGATTGAGTATTCTGACGTTTAATAAATGAAGCATTTCAGTAGAAATTACCCTTTGAATTATGTTTCATGCTCCAATTCGCCCACGGATATCTCTTTTGTGTGAAAATCGAACTAAGGAATAATTTAAGCTTTATTCCTTGGAGATATTTCCAAAGCATAAATTTAGTAAAATTTCTGGCTCTTTAATCTCGTACCCTTCTTCAATATTTGTTGTCCGAGATGACCTTGTCAGTTAACATTATTATTTTTTTGACAAACATCGCTTATGTAAAACCGTTCAATTTATATTTTAATATTTGGCCATAAAACACACTAAAATAACGTATTTTTCAAACTGTCCACCCCATATGGTGATTTATGTAAAAGTAGGGCCAAAAAAATCCTTTTGATTTCATATTCATACTTCAACGTTCTTGTTTTCGATGCGTTTTGATGCTTTCGTCTGAATTCTATTACCAGGCAGCTCTTCTATGGGAACACTTCTTTTGAATGTGAATCTTATACAGATAAATCTTCTCTTTATCGTGTTTTTATGTTGTTCCTTAAGAGGGCAGGTACTAAAGAATGTACAGCGTGCTGATGATAACCGAAACCATTCGTAGTTTGTGAATATAATATAAATTTGAAATCTTAGCAAATAAAAAAAATAATTATTTTGCGGACATTTTCTGATAACCCTATAAAAACTCCAACCATCAATTCACCACAATAATATCGTTATCTGTATTGTAAATGATGAATCGTTACATGGTTTATTAGGAGGGTAATAAAAGCCACAACAGCCACTCTAGTTACAGTGGCATAACAAACTGTAATTTCAGGGGTCTAGTCATTGCTACATGAAGCAAAGAACACTTTTGGATCTAATTTATTTTCCTTTGAGTGTGTTTTCTCTTCCATTTTGGACCGTGTTTCAATTTTGTTGCTTTAGAAAACAAAATTATGAGAAGTTTTCGGAAAGTATGTAATTAATTAAAAAAAAAAAATTTTTCAATAAGTTGGGGTGAACTCACTGAAGTCTCTATCGACATAGCGATAGACGACAATAGAGAATATTTTCATATATAATACCACAAGAGTGAAAAAGTTTGTCGGCAAAATTTTTCGATTGTCATGAATGTTTGTTGCTTGGCAATTTTGCGAATGACATGAATTAAATGTCATGAGCAAAATTACCTAAAAGCAACAAGCTTGAATACGACAAGAGAAAAATTTTACCTTACAAAATTTTCAATTGAGTGGTATTCGACATGACTATTTCACGTTTTATTTATTGCAAACTTCAATTATACAAAGCCAAAAAAAAAATAACATTATGAAAAAAAAATTACTTATTTATGTAAGAAGTACAATTATTATAATTGTACGTTGTAGCATTATTTTGGGGATTGTTTTGCATCATAACCTGTGATGAATTTAAGTTAGAAACTGAGGATTCCTTCTCTTTATTTTTATTTTCTCGAAGGTTCTCTATAAGTTGGAAATGGTGTTCTTCATTTAATTGTAAATATATGGTTTCAAAGAATGGGCAGAAGAATGTCCTGTAAGCTTAATTACTTCTTGTTCACCAACTCCTTCTTTTGCTAATGCAGATATTGCAGAACCTCTATGTGAATGATTGGTTATTTTTATTTTTTTTGTGTCTATACCAATTGATTCTGCCGATATTTTCGTCCACTTTGAAATTGTATTAATTCCCAATGGTGAATTTTTGTACCATATTCCTTTCTCCCAATTTGGATGTACTGTTAAAAATAATCTTGTTGTTGTTAGATAAGGATTGGATTGTCTTTTTTCAAAAATTTTCAAAAATAAACGAACGGGACACAAATTGTTGTTAGCATTATTTCTTACCAGCCACTTATTGCCAGATAAAGCTTTTGATCCTCCTTGAGTCGTTTTGGAAAAGATTGGATTATATTCTACCCTGCCAGTAAAATTACCTGTATTATCATATTCTTTTTTAAAGTAATTAATATCACAATTAGCAGCCTCATTTCCACGCCATGCTAATTCGAACGAACATAAATGAAAAAACTTTTTTTGTAACCCATCAGGATTATCTTCAGAATAGCTTTCTACCATTTCCACTAATTCTTCTTTGGTAAACGCGTTAGAACTTCTTTTTCTGGTTTCAGGTTCTGCCTGAAGCTTTTCACGTTTTGTATCCCTGGCCAATCTAGCAAATTTATAGGTAATATCTTTAATATTTGGAACAGTTTTAATAATTTTTAGACAGTTAAATAAATAAATAAACAACTTAGTTTCCTTAGAAACCACTAACAAAGATTTTATATTGAATTTTATCACAGAGTGATAGAATTTTATACACATAGATTTGATATATTAAACGTCAAAAAATTGCCGCGACAAGACAAAAAATTGCCAGTTCAAAACCTTCAAATTTTGTCAGTTTTCAATTTATTCTAGTGAAATAGTCAATTCAATAAATTTTATCACTTATTTCTTCATCCACATTTAAAGACAAAAATTCTTACAATTTTTACATAAATTCACTGTCAAAATTTTAAAAACAATCCTGATAACTGGAATAATCACCGATTCTTTAAGCGCACTGTCAAATTTAAAGGAATTGTATTCAACACATCCCATTCAATAACAAATTAGGACAAAACTTTATGAATTACAACAAAATGGTAAGAATATATCCTTACTAAGGGTACCGTCACATATGGCAATACCAGGGAATGAAGAAGTTGACCGGCTAGCTTGTCAATATCCAACTATCAATGCACCTATGCTAGAAAAATATCCACATATAGATCACAAATCCACAATCAAAACGTTGATAGATCAACAATGGCAATCTATTTGGCATAAAACAGATGACAAATTAAAAGAAATCAAACCACAAGTTACAACAGTCCCCCCTACCTCCTACAAAAAAAGAGACCAAGTTATACTGAATAGATTGCGTATCGGGCACACACACTTAACACACCAACACCTCATGAAAAAAGAACCCGCACCCACCTGTCAAAATTGTCACACAGTGATCACAGTGAAACACATTTTACTGGAATGTCCAATGTATGACACAGCAAGAAAAACTGACAAATTAAGATCCAACCTAAAAAGTATACTTTCATCAAATTAAAATGAAGTCCTTGGCTATCTAAAAGACATTAAACTCAAATCAAAAATTTAGAAAAACTGCTAATTATTTACACCTTTTATTCTTATATTGTAAAATTGTAACTATTACTATAAAATTGTATTGTCTCCCCCGCTAATAACTCATAGTAGTTGATGCGGCGTAAATAAATGTTTTTGAAAAAAAACTTGATCTGGAAAAAGCAGATATATAGAAAACAAACACTAACTATGTAATAAAAAATAATAAAAAATCAGATGGATTCAAAACAGAGACGGGATTAAGACAAGGTGGAGGACTAAGTCCAACCCTATTTAATGTACACATGGATACTATAATAAAGAAATGTGAAAGAAAAACCAAAGCCATGTTTGTGGGCTATAAAAATTTAGAAAGAGTGGTAATATCTGAAGGAGTCTTTGCCGATGATGTGGTATTAGTGGCAGGAAACGAGAAACAACTACAAGAAAACTTAAATATATGGATAGAAGCACTGGAAGAAGAAGGAATGAGAATAAATATACATAAAACCAAAATATTGATAATAGGAGATCAAAATATTGAAACTAAAATCAAACTAGACAATATTCCAATAGAACAAGTAAAATAATTTAAATACTTAGGAGTAACTTTAGCACAAAATGGAAAATAAGATATGTATTGAAATAAATGAGAGAATAGATAGAACAATAAAATTATATTATGCAATGAACCAAAAATTTATCAATAAAAAAGAAATCTCTAAACAAACGAAAATTAAAGTTTTTAATACCATATACAGACCTGTATTAGCATATGGATGTGAATCATGGACTCTGTCAAACTCACAAAAAAGTAAAATCCAAGCCGCTGAGATGAAGTACCTGAGACGAATAATAGGAGTAACAAGGAGGGACAGAGTTCGGAATACAAGTATAAGAGAAGAATTGGAGGTTGAACCAATCTTGAAATTTATTGAACAACGACAATTAAGTTGGTGGGGACATATACAACGAATGAGTAATAGCAGACAAGTAAGAAGAATATACGAAGCAAAA
>CAJUYI010008357.1:0-11053 GCA_910591695.1 Galerucella pusilla
GTACAAAATCGATTAACCCACCCAGCACCAAATATTTCAGGTAAAAAAAAAGCAGGTAAACGGTGAAATTCAAACGGAACTCGAAACGACCGTGACGTCACTTCGCATATAAATACGTCTCAGTTCGTTGGCGTCATTTTTCGTTGTTGTTTGTTGTTTCAGCTTTGTGTAGGAGGGAAATTGTGACGAAATCTCATAATTTGTTTTATTTTGCTTAGTAAAATAGTATTTTTGATTAGTGTTAAATAGTTAGGAGGACCGCCGAAGGCTTTGTTCGCTTTCACGAACAATTTACCCTCTGTGGATATGTTTATGGTAATGGATTACATAAAAAGGGACGAATGTTTTAATTCAGCTGAAATTAGAGGTGCAAAAGCAGCAATGTAAGTATTTAATGTAAAGAATAATTATTGTCTCTTTATTATACATGTAAACGTCCCTGATAAATAAAAACAAAGCTGTTTAAAAAAACGTTTGAGGAATTGTTAGATAAACTAAATATTATAATACTTATAAAACTTGCCTCATATTATGTTAAAATCTACCTCACAACCTTTAGCATTGACAATGAACATTTGGTTGGTCAGATTCCAAGAATAAAGATGTTAGTCAATACTAACAAAAATATATGGATATTTTGTTTTCTTATAATATCAATATTGTTGGTAAATTGTTAAGTATGTTTTTTCAAGTTGTATATCACGTCTTGCTGCTTTAAACCATCGTTTTTTACGCTCATACTCTTGAGGCACACGAACAAATGTTTTGTTTGGTGTACTTTTAGAAGTGCTTGTACAACGGGGCACAAAACACCACTTATTCTGAGAACCGTACATAGCCATTCACTTATGTTTTTATTCAAACTCTTAAACTCTATTTTCTAAAAAACATGAAAATACCCAATTGCGGACGTTAGACTCCGTTTCACGTAAGAAGAACCCACTTGAAATTCAGTCGTATGCGCGAACTTGTTGTCAAAACCAGCGCCATATTGTAAAATTGATATTCGACAGAAGCGTGACGTTTCCACATTATTCAGGTTAATACCAAATAACAATATTAAAAATGCTTTTCACATACAATAGACACTGGTTTACGAAAACACTTGTTATCATTAAAAATTTCAATAAGAAAATGGCTGTCGGCATGAAGCATCGTTTGTAACGCCACATAGGCGACATAGATAAACAAGGCTGATTATGATTGATGCGCAAGACTGTGGTCAAACTTGGCTTCTTCTTATGTGAAACGAAGTCTACACAAGTTATTGGAAGTGTCATTTTGCGGTTTCTCCGAAAATATCGAGCAACTGTGCACGTCTGGATGCTTATTTCCGAACGAACAAGAAAGTAGTGCTTCCAGGGAGAGTTCCCTCATTTAAAATCTCCCAATAAAAAAACGTTCCATTCTTTTTTTCAACTTGAATCAGATTTTCTTTTCATCTAGCAATAATCGGTCACAATTTACTCCACACCCAACTCTTATAATAATCCACTTATTTTCAAACAGTTCACTTGATTTCTATTTCACATTTACTTCTGTGGCCGGTCTACGTACACCGTAGATTTCTCTTTGTAGTACTTGATATACCGAGTCGGTGTAATTTTAGTTTTATTTTTTTTATACAACTAAAACGCCTTCGATGCTGAATTTACGAATTGAAATATAAAGAAATGAAAATGATTCTATTGGTATTTGAGATTTTCAAAAGTTATTTACATCGAGTCAGAAGCTTGGTGTAGATTTAAAAAACTAATAAAATGTAAAATAGTAGAAATCGAAAAGAAATGGTGCGAGAAATGAAGAAAAATGTCACAAAATTAAACTCACACTCAATATCACCCAGTTCACACCCTTTTTTCACAGTTTCCATTACATTTATATACTTTCATTGAGAAAATCGGTAAGGAATGTATGCTATGAAAATATCAAACTCATAGTTTTTAGTCCAGTAAATGAAAGGACAAAGATCCTGAAAAGTCGCTGAAGACTTCACTTTGGGCTAAATTTGTAGGTCAAGGCAGGTGTTTTTAAACGAGAAAAAACTAATATCTGGCTCAATACGCGAATTAGAGAATTTTTCTTCAAATAAAAAATTAAGTTCGTCTTATTATCTACAGAAATGGTCCCTATCATTTTTTTCGAAAATTCGATAGTTATCGAGATAATGAGACGTAAAAGTCCCCTCTTTTCAGCTGCTGCTCTGCCTGTAAGAATTCTGCTGTCTATGCAGGGGCAAACGAATTGTTCCAAAACTGGGCAAAAAATTGACATTTCCCGATGATTCAAAGTTCATCGCAATGGGAAGACCCGTAGGTATCATTCCATATGACTTCCTGCTCGTCCGTAATTGACAAAAATATTTTAAAAGGCGGTCAAAGTTTTTTTTCACAAGATTTTGAGACTATTCAATTAATTTGTTCATATATTTTTTTTAAATAGTCTTTTATCCCAATTTTTTTCAGTAATGGACCCTAAGGAGGTGTTGAATGATCTCAGAGATTTTTTTTAATATCTTCCTTGCATTTTAATAAAAAATGGATTTGTTCATTTACATTTTTCAGCCGTTATCGGAGTTCTATACAATCTGTGGAGCAAGCGCGATATAAAAATGTATCATCCTATATATTGCTTTTCAATGCACATCATTTTAAAGCTTAGAGCGTCTAGTTTTGAAATGTACTTTTTGATTTTCAATAAAATCCAATCATTTTCCAGAAATCAAGGAAATTGATCAGTCCGGTGAAAACCGGACTTTTTTTAAATAAGTAAATTAACAAATCAATTTTTTATCAAAACGCAAGAAAGATATTAAAAAAAATGTCTGAGATCATTCAAGACCTCCTACTACTACTACTACTAAATGTGCAGGCGAGCCTTGTCCTGGACAACTCAAGCCAAGGTTCCGACACTGAGGCCACTGGCGGGCCCATTGTGCCATTCCTGCTACCTAGTCATCCATGAAGCCGAGTCCTTCAATAAAGGCCACAACCTTTTTCAGAGGATGCCTGCTTGTGTCTCCAGGAGCCATGACAGTGACTCCGAAGATTTGCCTGCGTAATACAGCCCAGTGTGGACACTCTAAGAGAACATGAACTGACGTTTCATCAGTCATGCCGCAACCCCTACATAGGGAACTTTCCTCTACTCCTAGATTGTAGAGGTGCTTCCTCATACAGCAGTGCCCTGTTAGGAGTCCTGCTATCTTCCTTAGCCTACTCCTTGGTAGTTCAGTGGCTGCCCTGGCGTGTCCATCAGTTCATCCCTTCAGTAGAAGTTTGGATTGTCTAGGACCCTGCAGAGCATTCCAATGAGCTAGGTGCTGATTCCTCAGCCACTTCTTCGTCTCCTTGCGTATTCTTTGTTTTGTTAGGCCCAGGGTCGGGCCCGGGCAGCAGAAAGGAGCCGCCCCTTCCGCAGCCAGTGCATCCGCCATCTCGTTGCCTTCAAAACCAGAGTGGGCTGGAATCCATCTAGCCGCACCACGTTCCGCCTTGCTAGATTAGCAAGTCCTGAGTTGCTGGTATACCCACTTAGGGCTTTAATTGCTGCCTGACTGTCGGAGTATATGGTTATGCGTCGATCCACATAACCTCTGTCTAGGTTTATCTGCGCACATTCCAAGATAGCATATATGTCGGCCTGATATGCAGATACACCCTCACCCAATGGTACACAAACCTGTGTTCTTGGGTTCCAGGAGTAAATTCCAGCCCCTGCTCTATCACCGGAGCATGAGCCATCTGTGAAGACCTCCTAAGGTTCCATTATAAAAAAAATTATGATAAAAGACCATTTTTTAAATATGAACAAATTAATAAAATAGTCTCAGAATTTTGTGGAAAAAAAACTTTGACCTCTTTTTCAAATACCTTTGTCCAGTGCGAACGAGCTGCAAGTCACATGGAATTATAGCGACGGGTCTTTCCATTGCGATGAACTTTGAATCATCGGAAAATGTCAATTTTTTGCCGAGTTTTGGAACAATTCGTCCGCCCCCTGCATATACAGCAGACTTCTTACAGGTAGAGCAGCAGCTAAAATGAGGGGTCATTTAGGTTTCATTATCTCGATAACTATCGAATTTTCGAAAAAAATGATAGGAACTATTTCTGTAGATAATAAGACGAACTTCATTTTTTACGGGTCCATTTTCCCCCCCCTTCCTTAAACTCAATTGCGTTAAATTTTTTATCGTTTAAAAACACCTGCCGTGACCTACAAATTGAACCCATTGTGAAGTCTTCAGCGACTTTTCAGGGGCTTTCGGAATTTTCAGGTGTTCAGATACTGGACTATTTGGTTTCGACTAATAACAATATCTATTGACCCATGTTTTGGAAACTCCGAAAAATTTCAGCCGTTTCAGAGGAGATCGGATTGAACCTAATTCCAGCGCTACCTACCTGAATAAATTTTGAATCTAGTTTATCTAGAAACTTACTCAAATACACACAAATAACTTAATCAAAATCGGACCGGTCGCTTAGGAGCAGCTCAGTGGGAATTCGATTGCCATGTCACCTACCGGAACCAAGGGAGAACCTAAATCAATCAGGAACTCATGCAAACACACAAAATTTCATCAATATCTGTCCAGCCGTTTGGAAGGACTTGCATAACCTACACACGTAGGAGCAGAAGAATTATATGATAAAAAGATATAAACTACGGAAGCTATTGACATAAATTTAAAATTTATTATATTGAAAGGTGTATTCATGCCACATCCACTAAAATATAACTAACTAGCGAACCCGACAGATGTTATACTGTCTTGTCTTACAATATTATACAAAATTTGACCATTTTTATTTCGATTGAAAGCAAAAAAATTCGTCAAAACCTGCCCATCCCTTTAGAATTGTGAACTCGATTGGAACGCCTCCTATCGGGACTAATTGTGAATCTAAACCATCCAGTTACTTACTCAAACTAACATAAAAAATTTCATCAAAATCGATCCAGCCGATATCGAGATAATTATCATTACTTATCTCAATCTCCATAACTTTTAAATTAAAGAGTGGAATTAATAAAAAACTGTTAGCTTCATTTATAAGAGTGATATAAGAGGATTCTTTGAGTAGTGAACTCGAAATTCAAAAGGGCTCGTTTACTAAAATTTTTATCACATGAAAAATCATATGAATAAAAATATGATTCTGAAAATTTCATGTCGATAGAATATGTCGTTCTCCTTACAACCAATTAAACAAGCATACAGTAGCGGGGCGAAGAATATGACTGTGACGTCACCGCATATGAAAGTTAATGTGCACTAACATTACGCTTCTGACTGTAGCGTGCCTCGCGTAGAATTGATTTATTTTGAAGTACTTAAAAATTTTTGTGTGAATAAAATAAAATGTGTGGACCTAATTTTCAAAAAAGCAGACTCATTAAATCTTCCGGCAGTGGACTTGCTAATGATTATTGAGTTTTTCAATCAAAAACACGAGTTTATTAAATAATAATTTTATACTATGTGACACATCGTTTTTCGCTGTTTTTCTGCCAGAATAATTGAAAATGTCAATATTTTCATAAATACATGCTCTCTCAAAGGATATACAGGGTGATTCCAGATGTTTTATTTTATTCCTGGTCTGGTGGACAAAGTTACGGAGATATAGGTTACTCAGTAAAAAATTGCAATTTTTTAACTGCAGACTGCCCAATTAAAGGAGCTTCTCCAAATGCTATTTATGATGAATGTGTAGTGGAAATTATATCACCAATGTTGAAAAGAACAAGAAAAACTTATTTTGATGGAGCAGGTAATATTAGTTCCAAATTTTTACATCAGATTCAAATGCACATGCACCTCACTGGTAAAAAAAGCGATATTTGTTAGAGCTGATCCGGACTTTGAATCAAATCAAATAATTTCTTTTGAAACATATAATATACGCCAGTTTTGTTGATGATCTACTGAAAAAGATTACCTGTTTTTGGAAAAAAGCAATATTTAATAAAATTTTATTTGTGAAGAACTGATCCATTATTTTATTAAATAATTTTGTACATTAATAACACCACAAGCTATAAGAACAATATTATCTACGTATTTAAAAAAATTAGATTAATACAAACGCGTGGTTTTCAATATTCCTCTCAATATGGATGCACAACGTATTTTAAAAGGTAATTTATAATGATTCTGATTGAAGAAAAATGAAATCCTAAAAATACACAAAGTATGTTGACTTATCAATTAATGCTTTGAGTATTTTTATGCTTTTCTGCCATTGCTTCCGTTTTTTGCATCCCTATTAATAAAAAAAATGTTTTGTTAGATGTTTTAATCGTAGTACTTTAACATTCTGGAACCGCACAATAAAAATTATAGCTTTACTCTGGTTCTGGTCCATTGTGTCGAATAGTTTAAATTATTTCTAAAAGTTCGTATTTCACAAATACAACACTGTTTAGAGTTTGCTAAAACGTATAAATAATAATAAGCATATAAGCAAGCAAAATACTGTTACTAGCTAAGTAGTCATCTAACCGAAAACCGATCGGCGCGGTATACGCTCTCTGGAGAGATTTCATATGCGATGACGTCACGTCTGAAATTCGGAGAGGAGCGCTGTTTGATGTTTATACTTTTTTTTAGGCGACTTAGGAGTCTCGCTGACGTCTAATTTTTTGCACAGAGCCTCAAAATGATATGCTCTTACCAATGGTAAAATAAAAAAGAATATATAAATGAGCCCATTGTGGACATGCAATTTAAAAAAAAAGAACCTCTTTAGAAAATTACATTAATTTATATTATATTATATTCCATATCAAGATATCACTTTAGAGTGAAAATTGAAAGGACAAAATCCAGAATTTCACAGTACGGGATATAATCCCTAAAAAGGCTAAATCACATCATTTATTGCATTATCCCTAAATATGTTCGGGGTGCCTCGAGTGATTCAGGACCGGGGAGAGCCCTTTAGGGTGGTTGTTAGGTTCAGATAGAATATACCCCATGCCGTTTACATCGATCGTTCATTCCAAGAATCCGAACCCCATTTCACGGAAGGGCAATGTGCAACGCACTCGAAATTGTATAGATCCCCTCCTGAGGGGAGCTTTGGTATTTTTCCATTTCGTTTTTTTTTTTTATGGTTGAAAAATCCTCAGTCAAAATCGATACTGTTTCTTTGTTAAACTGAAACTAACCTAACATAAATAATGTCCCAGTTAATTCGATCAAAGTCATCGCGAAAACATCAATTCGACAATTCAAATTGTGATATCTTTAACCTTGACATTTCTTTATAAATCAGAAAATCCAGTTCACGTACGGCCATCCATTTTGTGGACAGCTGATCGGTAGTCTATTTGTCTACTCAATGGTAAACAGTGTTCAAAAATGCTTTCGTCGTTTTTATTAGTGTGTGGGAAAACACAAATTTCATTCGTTAGAGAACGTTTAGGCAAAAAATGCTAACATTTTTTTGCATAATAGTTCAAACTCCTTCTCATATCTCCCACATGACCTTCGTGGCCAGTAATTGTGCACTTTGCCGCTTCTATCGATATTTGTTCTTCAGGAGAAATCATTTTAATAATGTAGTACAATAATTGGTTTGTTCGTAGAACAGTCAGAAACTATCAGAAACCGTCAGAGGCATGCGCATTAGAAAAAAAGCGTTCGTAGAAACAATTTGACAGTTGGTGATTTAAAAATCCCCTGTTCGTAGAAAGAAATTTGCGGTTTCGGATCAGTTGCCAACTATCAGAATAATTTGCTGACCGGTATCAAATTTTTAGTTTGAGCATGCGTATTGTGATACTGTAGAAAGTATATTTCCAATATTTTTTTTGTTATTGTAAGAAACACGGAAATAGCTAACCCGTCAGTTCCTTCTGAAATAAAGCTTGAGTAAAATCATTTGTACAGCGAATGGCTTGTTTAAACGTCACAGGAGCCATGAGAACAACACCAACCGCAGCAATGAAACTAATTACTGGACCTCTCTGGACCTGTACGTCAAGGAGTTTGCGTTAATGGTCATGGTACGATTGCGCACGGCTGGTGTAAACCCCGGAGTAGAAGTGGGCCAATTGAGGTTAAGCCTATGGCAGGAAGCGCTCACTGCGCTACCTCTGCTGGAAGCAGCCAACGATGCAATTGAACCCAGGTTTTTGTTTAACAAACCCTAAAAAATTCAAATAAAACAGAACACAGAGCCAGATGCTGCAAATGCAATACGCATATATACAGATGGTTCAAAAATGAAAGAAGGCTCAGGATGTGGAGTTTACTCGAGAGCACTAAGCCCAAAGATTAAGTAGGGAATGGGAAACAATACCAGCGTGGTTCAAACAGAACTGGCTGGTATCTCAATTGCCACAAAAGAACTAACCAGAAGAGGAATTTCTGGCAAAAACAATAATCTGCACTGCTAGTAGACAAGCCCTATTAGCCTTGAACAGACAACGTGTTATATCGAGGCTAGTACTAGAGTGCCACCAAGATTTAGCTGACGCCTCGGCAGATAACAATATTATCCTGAGGTGGGTTAAAGGGCACGAAAGGAGTAAAGGAAATCGCATTGCTGATTCTTCAGCCAGTGAAGCCGCTGGACTAAAAATTCTAGGACTCAGTGACACCTACGGCCTAACGACTTCGACAATTGCGGAACTAGCCAAACGTTACACCCATGTTCAATCCCTTAAGAGATGGGATGGAATCAAAGGATGCAGTCTTGCCAGGATCACCCTGGGCGACCCTGGGAAGCTGGCGCCGAAGAAATATTTGGCGATGACTAGGAAAAACCTACGTTTAACAGTAGGATTTCTGACTGGTCACTGTCAACTAAGAAAACACCTCCATACTATGGGGCTAGTGGACACACCTCTATGCAGGATGTGTGAACAGGAAGATGAAACTGTCAGGCATGTCTTATGCGAGTGTCCGGAGTTATCGTCAATAAGAGAGTGTGTGTTCGGTGAGTCTTGGCCTACACCTGCCGATATAAAGGAATGTCTCCTAGTGACCTGTCCACCTTCCTGAGAAGGACAGGATGGACAATGACCTAGGAGGACAACTCCTCGGGAGGATGTACAATGGGTCACATGTGGCCTAAGTGCTGTGAGCCTACACACTCACCCTTCCTACTCTACAGATACAGAAATCATTTGTATGTTGTAATACCGGACATTTAAAATAAGACTCTGACTTCTTATGAGGATGAATAACACACACATTAGAAAATTATTCACTTATTCTTAATTTTTTTTCATATACATATATGACAATTTCAAGCTGGACAACTTTTACGTCATTTGTATCAAAGACACCACTGTCATGATGTCAAAATGTTCCACCCGATCGTACAACAAAAATTGCCCATCAATTTACAACGAATCACAAACGTCAGAGTTTGACAAATTTACAATCGATTGAAAATTCTTTTTATGAACAAACCTAATAATTCAGAACACTGACCACTGCTGTCATAATACATTTGTTGTTTATTGTTGCAAAGGGAAATAAAATAAGCGCACATAGCACCTTAATAATATGTAGAAATTGTTTCAACGGAAATTAAAACAAACCAATAGAACCAAATTGACGTTGCTAGTGACCTACGTTGCGCATTTCCAGTAATAACACCAAGAATTTCCTACCCTTGTTAAGGAAATAGAGCTGCACCCTTCTCATTAGATTAGATTAGATTTAGAATTACATTGGTGTTTAAATGGCAAACCGGCAAGAGAAGGGACACCAAGTTAAAAATGTAAATTTTGAGGTTATGACAGTGAAAACCACCACATTTCATCTACAGGAAGAACTTGTGTTAAAAAAAGTGACATACAACTTAGAATCCTCACCTCCTTTGTCCTGTTTCAATAAAAACTAATTTATAAATTCTCAGTAGTGTTTTAAAAAAAGTACTACAGTCAAAAGCACTCTTATCGTGCGGGTTCAAAGTTAACTAACCATATGTATCAAATCAGAAGACACAGAGGTTACCAAAATGTGAGATTACAAATATACCCGGAGAAAATAATGACGGTTGATGTTTCCTGCACACTGGTTGACGAATTTCCACTGTTTCATTCATTCTCGAAATAATCTATCGGATTAAGTACCATTTTTTTTTGCTTGAGGATGCAAAATACCGAAAAAATACTTCTTATTATTCATATTACCACTTTGAATTGTCAAAGTGACATAACTGAAATTTACAAAAAAACTTTGCTGGTGAAAGACTTTTTAGAATCGCTGAAAACTAAATACATATCCTTTTTTCTCTCGTAGAAATTGCGTAAGTCTGTCTTATTCATCTTACGGATTTTATTTGGAAGTTATGATTAAACGCAATAAAAGAAAACAAAAACGGTATGTCTTAGTTGAATCGTAAGACCCGCATGATAAGACTGCATTTGACTAACGTCTAGGTGGTCACGGAGCATGGCTTCCCGAAGATGAACTATAGGCGACAACGTTGTCAAAATTAGTAGTAACAACAATATTTAAGTAAATATGTAAATATCAGAAAATAAGAAATAGAAAACTAAAAAAAACAAGAAAACCCAGGCCCAAACCCGGTTGATCAAAGTGTAACTATGTATAAAAATATCAGAAAATAAGAAATAAAAAACTAAAAAAACAAAAAAACCGGTTTTCGAACATACGACTTCTGAGTACCTACTAACAGTGCCAATCTGTTCACTTTCAGTTACATCGAATAGAAGGTTAAAGGCTGCTTGGACGCATGCGCACCTCAACTACTAAATTTGGGGACTGCCGAGTTTCAATAAATTAAATTTGACAACGTTGGTGCCTAGTCGGGTAAATAAGCTCTCGTTCGGTAGCCATGCTGCGTGACCACTTAGACGCTATTCTGCATTTGACTATACCAAATTTTAAAATCATATTATTGATGACTTCCCTTTTGCGTTTCAGTTAAGTCGGAAGATCTACGAATACAGAGTTCTGTACCTACATTTTTATCATTTCATGCTAAACTGAACATGTTACATGTTTTATATATAGTGCTTTTCAGATGAAAGTATCCACCTTTAATAACTTTTGTAATAC
>CAJUYI010008358.1:0-11050 GCA_910591695.1 Galerucella pusilla
GCTTGCACCAGGTCGCAAACGAATGCGAAGCTGAGTTTCCGGATGTTGCTAGAATTATTCGTGAAGACATGTATGTAGACGACTTACTAACGTGTGTGGATACTCCACAAGAAGCAGCATATATTTGTAAAAGCATTTCAAAAATTTTATTAAACCGCGGTTTCGATTTAAGAAAGTGGAAGTCTAACGATGAAAATAGCATACGCGGACTATCTTGTGAAAATGCAAGTGAATCATTCGAATTTTCCATTAGCAAAGATCACGAAATAGATAAGACATTGGGTCTTGCGTGGAAACATCAGACTGATGTCCTAACATATAAAATACAGCCGAAAACCGATATTCATACGAAAGCGATCACTAAACGATTGATACTCTCCAAAGTCGCGACTGTCTTTGACCCGTTAGGCTTAGTAAGCCCATGTATAGTAATCGCCAAAGTTCTCCTGCAAAAATTATGGGCTCAAAATATTGATTGGGATCAAAGAGTACCAGATGAAATTTACACCGCATGGAATAAGTGGTATTCACAATTACATGAATTAAATTCTCTAAGCATCCCTCGTAGAATCGTGTGTGATAACCCGGTATATGTAAGTTTACATGGGTTTTCTGATGCCTCCGAGTCTAGTTATGGAGCTTGCGTTTATGTCATATCTAGAAATGCATCAGGAAGTCATAAATCAAATCTCTTATGCGCTAAGTCGAAAGTTGCACCCGTAAAATCGTTAAGTACACCACGATTAGAGTTGTGCGCGGCATTAGTATTAGCCCATCTCATTGCTAAGGTGATAAAGTCACTTAACATAACATTTGAGGACGTGTTCTGTTGGACAGACTCGACGATTGTTTTGGGTTGGTTGCGGAGACCCCCAAACACTTTAAAGCCGTTTGTTGCCAATCGTGTGTCCGAAATTCAGAAAGTGACAGAAACCTTCCATTGGAAGCACGTACCTACACAACAAAACCCAGCGGACATAGTCTCACGCGGTCTAAGTCCACATCAGTTGAAAGCGTCCACATTGTGGTTCCACGGCCCTACTTGGTTGACAGAGGACCAGAGCGAATGGCCACAAACCCCAATTTATAAAACGAATATGTCAGAATGTAAAAAAACCTGTTTAGTCTCTACATTTACTCGTAATCGTTTATCCTTAGAAAATTTCTCTAATTTTTATAAAACTAAACGAATTTTTGCATATGTCCTGAGATTTCTCAATAATTGCAAACTTAAACCGGAAGCTCGTCAACTGTCTTATTTAACTGTTGACGAACTCACAGAAGGTTTCAATGTCATTATAAAAATCGTTCAACAAGAGTTATTTCTCGATGACTATACGGCCCTTCAAAATAAGCGACAGTTACGTTCTAGCAGCAGCATATTAAGTCTACATCCGTTCATGAATACTCAAGGTATTTTGAGGGTCGGTGGACGCCTGACTAATTCCGATCATCCCTACTCAAAGAAACACCCCATTTTAATGTCGCCCAAGCACCATATAACAAAGATTATTTTTCAGGAGCAGCACGAAAAATTATTGCATGCGGGACCTCAAATGCTTTTATCTAGTTTAAGGGACACATTTTGGCCAATCTCCGGCCGTAATTTAGCTAGAATATCTGTACAAAAATGCGTAAAGTGTGCCAGATATCGCGCTCAGACGTTTCAACCAATCATGGGTGACTTACCAGAGGGTCGGGTTCGACCATCGACTCCATTCAGTATAGTAGGAGTGGACTATGCTGGTCCATTCACAATGAAAGACAAACGCGGTCGTGGTTGTAAACCCATCAATTGTTGGATAGCTTTATTTATTTGTTTCAGCACACGCGCTATTCATTTAGAGGTTGTACTATCTTTAAGCTCTGACGATTTTCTGCAGGCCTTCAATCGTTTTATAAGTCGTCGTGGAAAACCAAATGAAGTGTTCTCAGACAACGGAACGAATTTCGTCAAGGCAAATCGAGAATTGAAAGAATTTGGTACTTTCTTGCAAATTAACCAAGCCATTATAGGTAATTCAATAGCCAATCAAGGTATAAAGTGGCACTTCATACCGACTAACTCACCTCATTTTGGAGGTATTTGGGAGGCGGGAGTGAAAAGCTTAAAATATCATCTGAAACGAACTCTGGGTAACAATATAATTTTCTTTTTTGATTTTCAAACTTTATTAGTCCGTATTGAAGCTATACTCAACTCGCGTCCCATCACTCCTTTAAGCTCCAATTCTGAAGATTTAACCTGCCTTTCCCCATCTCACTTCCTCATTGGCAAGCCAATCACATCAGCACCCGAACCGTCATGCATCGACATTCCAGACAACCGCCTAAACAATTATCAGATGTTAAACAAACTATACGAACACTTCTGGCGCCGTTGGAGTCGAGAATATATATCCGAACTGCAACAACGTTGTAAATGGAAAAAAAACCAAGGGAAATTTGACCATAGGACAACTAGTATTAGTAAAGGACGACAACCTGCCACCTACCAAATGGCGTTTAGGAAGAGTCGTCGAATTTATCCGTGGAAAGGACAATATTCCACGTGTAGCGTTGGTTCAAACGTCAGACGGAATTTTATCCAGAGCCGTGCAAAGGCTTTGTATGCTACCAGTTGCCAGTCCAGACTATGCCAAGGCCGGGAGCATGTTACGCCCCGATCCGACCCTGTAGACCCTGCACCGGTGGGGAGCTCGCCTTCGACAAGTTTGACGAGACGAGAAGAGAAGACTCAACCACGACAGCCTAACAGTGAACAACGTAAAAATTAATTGTTTTATCATTTTGTCAAAATAACACATGTAATAATTCTATGATAATACAATAAAGCTTAACAATATTTAAACACGAAAACACTTTCAGAAGACATTTTTTTATTTTTTCTTCATGTGGTCGTAGATAAAGTTTTGTATGACACTTGTGCGTACTTTCGCGCACTCGTTGCGAAAAAGGCACTCGCTACGTTGGTGCCTTGCATTTTCGCAACTCGTGCGCAAAAGTTTAACTTCATGCACTTGTATCATAAATAACTAATTTAAAATTATTCGTGCATTAGTTTTAATACATTTTATAGTTATTTACGTTACAAGTCCCGAAAATGGTATTTTACGGGATGAGTAGGCAGTTTCCAGGTCGAGTCGTAGGCGAGTCCCGCAGCCGTTAGTAGGTAAAATATTAAAAAATAATACGTCACTTTCATTGTCGATCTCCATTTCTGGATCGGAAAATTGAAAATACAGTTGAACTATCAATAAATTTATTTTGACAAGCGATGTCATGATGAAAATTTCGTAAATGTCATTGCTAAGGCCGCCTACATAGATATTGAAAATTATTCCGAAAGTAAAAAATCGTCCCGAAAGTACAACAAAACATTCCGAAAATAGTAATTTACGTTACAAGACCGGAAATTAGTGTTTTTCAGGTCGAGACAAGCAGATTCCAGGGCGAGACTTAGGCGAGTCCTAAAAGCTTGGTTAGGTTAGGTAGACCTGAGAAACACTAATTTTCGGGTGCGTGACGTACAATATTTTTTTCAAGACGGACACTCCGATATACATTCAATTCTTCCTTCTACTTTCTATAACAAAGTGATTGACAAAACTAAAACCAGATGAGATAATAAGTTTGACATAAACGATACATTAAAAATCAACGAGCTGTCATCACTCGACAATATATCGAGACATTGTTACCATAGTAACGAAATCAACGTAGATTGTGTTATAGAAGAGCGATTGGAAAAGTGAAAACAAAATGGACGTCAGGGACCGGCAAAAGCTTTTTCCGGTTTAATCGGCAAAACGTTATTTTCTGGACGAAAAATTGTCCGGAATGTGTATACTTTCTGGTCGGTCTTGAAAAATAGCTTCTTTCGGCTCGGTACGATTTGTGCAAAGTTTCATTTTCGAAATAAATCATACCGAAAGTTCTATTTTCGGGACGGCTGCAGAAAAAATAGTTTTTCAAATTTTTCTTTCATTCAAGGAAATAAACATAATACACTTGGCAATTATGATAAAACCTCACCGCTTAATAAAGTTTCGTTTATTGCGACGTAAATAACGGAGTACGTTGATCAAATAAGTGGCTTAAAATCTTACTATATTTATGTATTAAAGTCTGAGACTTTTAGCTAAAGAAATTAACAAGTAATTACTTAAGTTACATTAAATCATATTGTTAATCAAAATTAATTGTTTTTTCATGAAAAAGAACTTAAATACCTAACAAGTTATTTATCCCTGAACTGTACAGTCGGCTTGAATACGCTCAAAACACATCAGAGGTCGCGAAAAGGTCAAATTAATACCATGGAAATATTCAAACGGAAGAAACAAATCTCTGAGTCGACGATAAAATTGAAAGAAATGAAAATTGAAACCCAAGCAAAATTGTATTAATTGTAATAAATTTAATATTTAATATTAATATTCATTGTTATTAAAATAAAAATTTAAGAAGGAATTATTTAAGTTACATCAAATAAGCTGAATAATAAAACTTAATTTTTGTCATAAAAAAATATATATCCTTGTACTATTTCAGGAACAGTCGGTTTGCCACAGAACACGCTAAAAATTCATCAGAGGTCGCGCAAAGGTCAAATACCGTGGAAATAAATAAATGGGAGAAACAAATCTCTGGGTTGACAATAAAATTTAAAGAAATGAAAGCTGAAACACAAGCAAAATTATAATAATAGTACCTAATAAATTTTTTTTATCCCCCCGCTGGCATCCAAAAGAGAAATGAAGAAAATATAGATAGAGACCGAGTTGGATGTAATAAAATAAGCCATATTGAGTATCGAAACAGCATAGGCCATATAATATCTATATAGTAATATCTCGCCAAGAAACGAGCGGCATCTGTTCTGGGTTGCTCCACGTTCGAGAAGAGAAATAGCTGTGAATTTTCTGAAAATTGTTTTTATATAACTTTAAGAAAATAAAGTGCATTGAAAGAAGTCTGTAGATTATTTTAGATCGATGTGAAACCCATTCAGGAATTTTATGTAAAAAAAATAGTCGGCCATCGCTTGTAGGAATTTGAAAATGTTGACAGGGTGATTCCGTAATTATTTATTGATCCAGTGGTACATATTGATATATTGATGATAGAAAGATTCAGTTGAGGTTGAGCACAACCCAAACGTACGAATGAATGAGCGGTACATATTAATGTACAGGATGTTTCGAAAAATTTAGTCATACCAATATACATGGTGTTTCCAAAGTAATTTAAAACTGTTGTGGATGTTCGTCAATAAATTTGAAGAGCTTGATGTTCAATTTTGGAACTCTGGGTTGGATCCTTTATAGTTAAATAACTAAAGCTAAATTAGTATAGATACCACTGAAAATTTTATTGAGGTACTCATAAGACAAAACTAAACATGTCAATTTGAAAAAATTAGCTTAATACAAATAAAAACAGTACCACATTTACGTTAACTATCACATATCATGAATAGAAAATCATTAGGAAAGGACAGTACAACTTGGTAGTGTAGTAAATTCATCCTTATAAGGTTTTCTAGAAGGCAAATGACCTAACCTACGTGTCCCAGGAGAAAATGGTCATCGTGGAAGCTTTTGGAAAGGTAATCGTCCTGGTGGTGTTTCACTCAGGAGGAACTGGTCCTGGAAAATATTCCAGGATAGGAAAAAGGTTTGTTCAAATATTTGTATACAAAATGTATATCTAACGGTAGGCTGAAAATAGAATCAATATACAATAGTTAAAAATATACAAGTGGGTACCAAACTTTTCAAAATTCTTCAATTTTAATTTATTAATGCGTGATGCTGTTGTTTGGAATGCTCTGTCACACGCTAGGTATCTTTTAATATTATTTTGTACAATTTTCTGTATGTCAAATGGAAAACGAGATTCTGTAATTGATATAGAAACTTATAATACCTATCAGATTAATAACAAAAAAGTTTTAAGGCTGAGTTTTATGAGCCTTCAATTTATTTCCTTCTTCTAGTTTTCCAAGTTTTGTTCACGTCTCTAGTTAACCATAAGATTTTATTTCAATGACCTTGATTTGAACTTTTCTGGAGTATAGAAGAAAATCTATAGAATAGATAAAGTTTTTAGACTTCGAATCTATAAGTAATCAATTTATTTTTTCCTTCTTACACTCCAACTTATTTTTCTGCAGTTAGCAATAGGATTTTATTTCAAAGTATACGGGTGTCCCACGACGAGTTAAAACTATATATGGCAAAATACTTATAGTAAAATCATGAAAATTTCTACGTTTAGGTTTTCGGATACGATGTTTTTAACTAAAATATTTTCAAAGATGGCTGAATTCGACTGTAAATTTGTTATTTTGAATGGAAAGTAAAATATAAGATAGGTCACTATTCATTCTAACCAAAATGGTAAGCAACAAGTAGGCATAACATCAAATGTAACTTCTGTCATTCGGACGATGATATTTTAAATATCGAAATTATTATCAATTTTGAATGTTTATATATTTTTTGTTGAAGTGGAGTTAATAAGAAACTTTTAGTCTCATTTAAAATAGGTTTTGAGAATATTACAAACATAAATCGTTTTATAGGTTATCGAAAAGTATAGCTGCTTTAGCTGATACAGCACAAGATTTCAGTCAAACATTGTATGGGTCTGAAATATTGACTCCAAATCCATCATCTTTGATGTTAGGATAGGGGTAATAGGCAGTCCAAGTGTGATATCAAAAGACACTTTTGATAAATAGCATAAATGTGAGTCTGAGAAAGGGTTAGTGAGGTAATAAGCGTGAAGAACGAAAAGTGGACAGTGGGATCACCAAAAGAAGGGAATATCTACGATGAAGGCGGGAAAGATGGATAGAGTACCAAATCTTGAGAAGATTTGGGGGGAAGAAATATATAGGTATATTTGGAGTTAGTGGGAAAGAACGAAAGATATTAATATGAAAACTATTAAGATTGTCAGTTGAAAGATTTGCCGAAGCGAATAATAAAATCAATGAACCTTTAGTTTAGTTTACAGATAGCGATAATGTTGAATCGTTAGATCTCATCACATAAATAGTATTTGTAAGTTATTTATTTCAATTGTTTCACCAAACTACAGCTTTATCCAGGACAAGCCCTTTCCTATAAAAATCTCATTGAGCCAAATTATCCAGAATTGGGGTCACTTCTTTGATAATCCAGTATCCAACGAAAGAAAAAGTGCATTGTTATTGAGCATCCAATCTACTTGGATGCTGTTTTTAACAAACTATTTCCATGAAAAGCGTGATTAAATCTTTGAAGGGAAAGGGCGCTTTACAAACCATTCGACTTTTTTCTTACATCCCTTATCTTTCTTCAATCTATCTTTATTTTCATCCTTTCCGCCAGAGATTCACTTTGTTTGTCCGATAAGACAAATGTTACTTTTGCCCTTTCACAATATCTTCAAGTGTCCGACATAAAAAGTGAAGGTACGTAGTTGAGACATTAAATTTTACAGCAAATACAGGTTTGTTCCAACTGACGATAGTGCTGTATTTGTTTCGCATTCCAACTGATTATGTATCCTAATTCTAGTTTGCGTATTATGCAGTTCTAGTACAGTACTTGATACGATTCCAGAACGGCTCATGATGCCAGTTGGAACAAACCTAACAAATGAGTTATTATCATGGGTAGCTTTTCAGGTTGTATCATCGTAACAAGTTATCGAGACATTGGAATAATTTCTCTGGTGCAGGTGAACTGCTGCTCGAAATTTCATTACGTAGAACGTTCCGATTATTTTTACGAATTTTTCCAAAATCAGCAAATTTCTTGGTGAAGTTAGTTTCCCTTAGTTGGATTATAAGGTAAAGGAAGACAGGAGTGTATTAATGACGTATATCAGCACAATGAGCAAGAAAAATGATACAAACTGTAACGTTGTGGACGACCCGGTACATACGCTTTTTTGGTACCCAAGGTGGGAGAGAGGGAAGAAAATAATAGTGGAAAGTGAATAGAAAAAATCCAGCAAAAACGAGAAATATAGTCTTTTCTACTACATGTGGAGGTGAGAGAGAGGCTGTTAGCTTGATTTTAAGATATATCCTGGTTATCGAGTGTAGTGTTTTGACCCAAATTCTTCCGCAAGATCTACGTGCAAAGCTACCGAGGGTGGAGTAAAGTCAGAACCAAAGAAAATCTCACATCCCCTTAGAAAAGGTAGAATAGGTAAGTACCCAGCATGCTTTCACCCATAAAAAAGTTGAGTTAGGTTAAATTGGGTTAAATAAGATTCGGTTAGATCAAGAGGTGTCAGTGAGGAATAAAGATATCTTGGAGATCAGGATCCAAGAAATGCAGTGGAAAATTTGGAGCTGGAGGCGGAGGTAACCGTGTTATACGGTCATCAAGGATGGAAACTAGAGTTGCACTGCAAGAACAGGAAGAGAACCATATAATGTTCATTTCGACTGCAGTTAATATTCATCCACTAACCCACTTCTTGTGTTAAAAATTTCAACTATTCAACTACACCTCGAACATTAGCTTACATTTCACGAAACCGTTATGGAAACTCCGACTAAACTGAAACATCAAAGATGGACTGGAGACTATTCTTAATTTATCTTCAACTGAATTTTGAATTCAGTATGAATAAGCGCAAAAGAAAAGTTTGTATTCTCCCTATATCCTGTTATAGGATTTAGATCCTTTTTGGGTTTAAGACAGAATGTTTTGCGTTAGGGGCAGCTGTGGCTATTCTGTAGGTTGAAGGGAAATTTCCCAATCGCTGTTTGTGCATTAACGGGGGGAAACCACAAAGAAGCCGCATTTTCTATTCTGTACGTCTTTGTGTCAATATGTTTATGTTCTCTTTCATTTTTGGTGTGAAAATTTGAAGAGTGTCATTAGGAATGTGTTTGTTTTGTTCTGTCGGTAGTCTTCATGGAAGTAAACTGCAAAAATTAATAGCGTTCTTTATTATGTCATGAGCTGAGAAATAAACCTTCAGTTTTTTCAACCGTGTTAAATAAAAAACTTCATGCAAAGATTAAAGCAAGCTATTTACCACGAGTGATTTTATTAAACAATACCTACACAACAAACTAAGGTTGTTCTGTCATGATTCGACTTTATTTATACAGTCATTTGGAAGAAAAACTATCGGATGAAAAATATCGTTTTTTTAATTTTTTTATTTTAGCTTAACGTGCCTCGACAGTGCCGGTCATTGGCACAGAAACAATAGATGTTAGAAAGGAAGTATTATTTCTGCTTATGTCAGGAAGACCGACCAGCGTGGACAAAGCGAATAACAGGTTGCCGTCGCGCATATGTGCGCAACGGGCCCCGGGCATCTACGTCCAGGCGTGGTCCAGGCAGTCGTCGATAAGAGCGAGAGAGAATGGTTCAAATGTGAAGTACTAACTCAATTGAGGAGAATTAGTGAGAATATCGAGTTGTGCCTTATTTCACCCTTAACAATCTAACATAGATACAAATATTTACCTATAAAATTACTTATTACAAATTTTAAATTAGATTTTACGGTATAGAATTTTTTTGATTTCGGTAGTGCAGTGGAGCATTTCCTTGAGGTTAGGCCTTAGATCAAATTGTTGATATGTAGCAGAAAATTGTTTGCAGTCCGTCAGTATGTGCTTTACGGTCACAATATTATTACAGCTATGGCAAACGGGACGATTTCCTGAAGACATCAGATATCCGTGTGAGTTTGGTCTGGATGACTCGGATTCTTCTGATTATAGTAGTATCTCTCCGGGTTAAGAAGTTAATGGAGAGAGGAGAAATGGATGGGTGGATATCATGAAGTCCTGTCGTGCTATTGCGCCACAGGTGTCGCCAAGAATCTTGTATAACGTTTTTGAAGTGGGACTCGAGGTCGGTTGCGAGTTGGACAATGTGTTTTGGGTTGTTACTAGAGGCAGCTTTTTTCGCGCAGAGGTCCGCAGTTTCGTTACCATCAATTCGGATGTGAGATGGAAGCCAGATGAGAGAGACTGTTATATCTTGAGCAACGAGAGTTTGATAGATGTCGTGTATGTTCTGAACAATTGTGTGGTTAGTGAAGATTGACTTGATTGACTGAATGGAGCAAAAAGGAGTCAAGGCATATTGCAATATTTTTGTGGGATAGGAAGGTGCTTTTGAAAGCTTGAAGAATGCTTTAAAACTCGCCTGTGTGAACGCTACACACTGAAGGTAGAGTTTGTAATATGGACGAATATTGTTTTTTCGAATTATGTGGGTTACCGGCCTCGGCTTTGCCTCGCATCCGAGTCCTCGGTAATTCCCCGCATCGTCATTATAACATAATATACTATTGTTTGTCTTACAACCACTAAGATTTGAATAGTTCATTGTTTTCGCTCTTTAGGACAAAAGGCACTCTGGAAAGCGGAAAAAATCATTCGATTGACTTTGGAAACTTCAGCATTCATTTATTAGACACCTTTGGGGGTTGGGATGGTACTTTTTTGTGAAATATCATAAAATCTGTGAATTATGGTGTTTCAATGTAAAATATCAAAATTTTTGGTTCGTTTTCTTTAACTTTTCCAAAATTTTATTGGTTCATTGTCTCCTTATACCTAGGGTTTCCATAACAATTTTTTGAAATAGAGAACAAGTGAGATTTGAAATCGGGACAAAATCCAGTGAATACATCAAAAATTCATTTCAAAACTGTAAGTTTTATCAAAAACAGTTAAGAAGCTGGTAATTTTATCTGAAAAAAAATTTTACAAAAAAAATCCTGTCAATGGTAATAGAATAATACTAATATAACGCCTTACAGAATCTTTGGAAATCAAAGAACAAAGAACGTTCACTTAGAAGCAACAACTACTTTCCTGGTTATATGTCTTCGATTTTGAAATACTCTGTAAGGCGTTATAATAGTATAATACTATTACTTTTGACATCTATAAGACGCTTTACTAAAATGACAATTTATTTGCAGGATGTTGTGAATAAAGTGAATAAAAAAACCTGCTTGTCCTTTCAAATGTCTTATATTGTATATCAGTCTTCTGATGATCTTCAGT
>CAJUYI010008360.1:0-11050 GCA_910591695.1 Galerucella pusilla
AGAAAATTAGGTTGGTCTTTGTAATTTCTGAAAGATTATCCCAAAAACATATCGTCCGTACAGGATTTATTTAAACTTGTGAGAAATTCTTGTGTGAAATATTTAACCACACAGGATTACATTCATATACGCAGGCAAGCCTACATAGCTAGCTAGAAAACTTGCTTTGTCTTCCAAAGCTTAAATATATTGAATAGATGAGGTTTTTACTTGATGTAGATCCATAGTAAGTTATGAAATCAAACAATTTTATTTTGTTAAATCTACATTGTATTTAAACATAAAGTGACGCGTTTCGCTAACACAGTCGTTTGAAAAAGCTACTGTGTTAGCGAAACGCGTCACTTTATGTTTGAATACAATGTAGATTTAACTAAATAAAATTGTTTGATTTCATAGCTTGAATATATCCTTTTTTAATGAAAAAATATAGGAAAGATTATTATTTATATTGATATACAAGAAACAAAAACTTTTATGGTTATAAAAGATAAAGACATTTATGAAAATACCCAAAAAGTGAGAATAATGACGGTACCATTAATAATACAATTATTGATGAAACAAGAATGATTGAATTTTCCTTAGAACGATTCATTAGTAGGCAAATTGAGAGCTCGGAGAGAACTGCCGAGTACAGTAAGACTAGTGACGAAATCGTACTGAACCTTATCTTCCCTATAACCTACCTTTTTTCCTATCTATTGATTAATCCAAAGCAGGAGACAAAATTTCGAGAAAATTCTTTTTCTAAACGCTGTTTATCCACAAAACCTATTAGTTATACAGGGTAATTGGTGTAATTTTTTTAAACCGTTTTGACTTTTTTGATATTGTTAATTAGGTACTTGGTTACTCGTTTTTTCTAATCTGCTAATGTATTGTTCGTTTTCAATAAAGTTCTTTATAGTTAAACAAAGTGGAAGTTTATATTCATAAATGTAGACTGCACCAATGTATTAATAATTTGCTAATAATACAGGATGCTTCCTGTAATCGTACATTCAAAATAAATGTGAATGCGCCAATAGGTGTGCAGTGCGACATAAAATTGCCCGTATCTCTTAAACCGTTAATGCTATTGATATGTCACAAGAGGACCTGATATCTCTAAAAATGTTCACAAAAGCCAATCATTGCATTTATAACTGAAAAAAGTTTTACTTACAAAAAAAATGGCGCATCCACCATTTAACTTAGTTGGTACCTGAGTTCACAAGTATGTTGTAGACTTGTATATCACGCCAAAAAGTGTGCAATTATGGTGTTTATTAACGGTTGAAATATTACCAATTTCCAATAAGCCATTTGATAATTGTAAATAAAAAACCATTTTTCATTCCCAACTTTAAAGCCCTATACATTAACGAAGGGCGCCAAGAAAATTTTTAATATGAAATACCATCATTATTTTTAGTCTTTCTATCACCTCCCAAGTTTTTGGTACGAACTCCTGGGACACCCTGTATACAGGGCGAGCCAATTTTTCGGAAAACATTGCTGAATGGTTTGTTTGAAATTAAATTAAAGTTACATAATCATTTGTGATATAATTTCCGTTTTTCAAGTTCTATTTGGAAGAAGAGAGAAAATGAAAGGTTCGAGTTTATGTCCAAAATAATTGAAATTTAATAATAATAGTAATCATATTACGAAAATTTTCTTCTTCAAAGTTCAATTTAACTACGATTTACTGGCGTTCTCATTTAAAAAATGATAAGTTTGGTTTATAACGAAGTTATGCCAAACTACATATAGATCGAAATAATTTCAAAATATGGATCTTAAAGACATTTACTAATTTTGTTGGTGACATTTTTTGATATCTCTTAAAATAATCCATATACCGAGTAAGTCGTGAGATTGGTACACTCTGTATATATATTCTCCTCACCTAGTTGATTGAGTTTGCCTAGGCATGAAACAATATTTTGTAACCACAATGACATGAAGCGGTCGCAACGGGCGACATAAGTCAACAAGACCGATTTTAGTTTCTGTGCAAGACAGTAGTTGGCAAACTACACGAGGTTTCTACTTATGTGAAACGGAGTATAGTTACCTTGTGCTAATTAGGAATAAGTAATATTATTTTATCTAATTCCGCTATCAAATGTGAGACTTTAAGTCACTCCTTGATGTTAGGTAACGTCACATTTTTCATAGACTTGTTATATCAGTTATGAAAAGTAGCAATGTAAAAACTTTACGTAACTGTTTAAGTTTCAAAGAATAATTTATCAATTAGGTACTGTCAAAACTGACAATTATTTCATTATTTAAACTGAAAATTACCCAATTATTTCAATTCAATAGTATTTTAAGATTTATAAACACTGAAAACAACATTATTAAGCATATAGTTACTTCATAGTAACAATACTTCTAGCACCATTTGAATCCACTTTAATATTACCATTGTAATTAAAGATTTTATTAAATTTATAAAAGCGCGGAATTAGATAAAACGTTATGAAGAGAGCGACATTGTTCGCGTAATTTGCAAAATACGCTGGCGCCCGTTTTGGCAAATATTACGCTTGTTGAACAATATCGCTCTTTTCATAACTAGTTACGTAAATAACTATTACAGCTGTAGGAAATCTTATATTACACTCAACGGTGAAACGTTTAGATTGTTTGAACATTAATATGGTTCAAAACTAATTTTAGCAGCCATAGCTACTCCAAAAGTGATAGATTAGCTACAAAACAGTACACATAGTAAAAACAATGTTGAAAAAAGTGTCAGATGAAAAATGTCACGGAGAAAGTACAACAGAAGAGACAGCATCAAAATAAACTCTATGATCTGTCAAAATTACCAGTGGTTCAGTCAATCAGTATTCTCAATCATATGAAAGCTTTTGATGATCAAAGGTATACTTTGGCAAGTTTATCTGATGCCGTGAAAGGAATGCAGTCGAAAACATTCGATATTGCCACGTTTAACTATGAAACAGCTAAAGTGCTAAGTATGTAGTGATAATAATTAGAAAAGGGACTTTTTATTATTTACAATATTAACAATATGATTAAACGTTTTTTCATTAATGTGCTTGTTTCCTTGGATTTTTTCTATTAACATTATTTTTTCAATATATGAATATTAAATACCAAATTTGTTATGGGATCCTTCAAGCTCCGGCAGCGTTGTACGAACACCATCATTACCACACCCTCCGAATTACATAATTGGTGATTTTTATCGAAAACTGACTTCTTATTGGCAAGCGCGTGCGTGTGTTCTTCCCTCTTACTTCCCCAATTGACTGATATTGATTAATCCAGTGGCGTTGGTATTGTCAGCGACCTTTGTATTTTCAATTTTACTTGGTAAAATAGGTACCGTACTCCATTTGTACGTTTATGTCAGATATGCGCCATGTTTCCTCGCCTCTTACCGATGCCCCGTAGCTTCAGATAAACTTGCCAAACTATAGTAAGTTAAACATTTCAACCCACTCCCGCAAAGAGTCGTTTTTACACCTGCTGGAGGTTAACTTTGGTGGAATGAGAGGTTTAAAGGTGACAGGAGATAAGCCGTAGCTAGAAACGGGGTAAAATCCTAGATAAGCGTACCAGGGTACTAGTAATTCTAGGGAGATTTGAGAAAAATGTAGTTTTTTTTAATGACAGACTTTTATTCGCAATCCTTTTTTCAAACTTCACCCTTTATATACGTTTCAGTGAGTTAACAAGTGCAGAATAAATGTCTGTGGTAGTTTATCTCATCGATTAATCTAGAAAAATTATTGGAAATGTTGTGTTACTTCATTCAAAGTGTTGTTACACATTTGTTCAGAAATAGATAAATAATTATTGAATGTTGCGCATTTAAAAGACATTTATACAGGGTGTACCGTAAATAAGTACCGTGAATTAGAGGCATGCTAGATAGTTGAGAAATATTAAAAATACACGAATGCACTTTTTCTCTAACCTTCTGATTTTGTGAGATAGAGGTTGTTTGAAGGTGTAGAAGAAAAACACATTTCATCTTCTCAGGGGATGGAAGTACTAAATTAAAAATTTTTGTAGGTTATTGTCTCTTCAAAACACATCGACAGTGTTAATTATGTCAAATTTAAATAAGCCAGTGACGTGGTACGAGGATTTCGTAAACTTTTATTGTACCATATTTTTGAAACACCTCATATTTAGACCTAAAGACTTTTGTATGCAATTCTTCATTTATTTTTCTACATGGAAGGTATTTTTTGTTAAACTCGATAGAACACTCCATTTCCAATATTTCTAACTTTTTATTGCAGTAAGACACTTTTTTCATGTTGTTATGTTTTTAAACAATAAATTTGTAGTAGTCGTAAACATTTTCTTAATGCTTTATCTTCCTTTAAATAATCATGAATTACAAACTCATTAGAACCGTTTCTGTTTAAATTATTTATGAGTGATTTTAAAGTAGGTACTACAAATTTATTTAAGAAAAAACAACTTAAAAAAGTATCTTACCTTGATAAAAAGTAAAAAATCTTGAAAATGGAGTCGAGTTCAACAAAGAGTACCTTGTATGTAGGAAATTTAATAAAGAATTGCAAGTTTTAATTGCACCTTTTAACAGCCTGTATCTCACAAACTAAGGAGAAAAGTTGCATTTGAATATTTTAAATATGTCTTAACGATCTATCATGCCTTTAATTCACGGTACTTATTTACTGGACACCCTGTATATCGATAAGAAAGGAATCTGTTGCTAAAGATCCTTGGGTAATATTAACTTTCCCAAGTTTATCTGTCCTATGATAATATTATTTTAAATATAAAACGAGTAGCAACTATCAATTTTTTGTAAAATCATTCAAAATCTCGTATAATTTACCGGGCTCTAATTCATTTATTTAGTAAGTTTCCCGTAACGATATCTCTAGCAACTCACCACACACGTGAATTGAGATCAATCTAATTTTCTAATATACTGTCACTGGTACGGTAAATGACTAATAGATAATTTGCTGCAAGCTTCAAAACATTCATGGAAGCGCAAAGATTTCCATCAAATTCCATGATACTTGGATGAAATTAGATATCATGTTGTTGGAAAATTGGATAAATTAGAATTTGGTGTAATTTAAAACGTTTGCCAATATTCAGATTCAACTTGTCCGCCCAGTTAGGGTAACGATTTATAAAAGAAATAACCTCGAACCTTAAAATGTAAATATTGCTGCTCATTATTTTGAGTTTTGCGTAGTTCCTTCATAGTCCAAGATCCCAGAGCGATAAGACATAACTTATTTTCAAATAGATAAAATGTTAGGTTCTCAGTAGCATCTCGTGTTCTTTGAATACCTGTGTGTTTGTGGAGTCACCTAAGGGCACCTGGGCAGGTACACTTGCCGTAAAAGATATTATGCGAACTTAAAGTTGCCGGCTCTTTGTTCGACTGTAATTCGATACGTTACCGCTATGGTCTGCAATATAACTTAAAGGGGATATACGATTAGATAGCTGCACTATATCAGGTGAGAAAGGTAACTAAAAATAAGAGTTACCCCACTTAAATTTGTAAGTCTGATTTTTATATATGTTTTGTAGAATAATATTCTAGAGTAGTACCATAAGTGTCAGACACTTTCCATGGACCAAAACTTTTGTCAGACGCTTTAAAGCTCCACAAAAAACAAATAAAATTTATTTTCACATGTCTGACTTCCAAATATATGTTATCAAGGCAACTATTACTGAGTTATATTTCGTTGGTCAGACCAATTGTAATGACCGAACAGCCCCTAAACATAAAAATTATCAGCCTGAAGTATGCGAGAGCACTATGAATGCGTTTCAGAGCGAGTGAGACGTCTATAGTAGCTCTTTTCTCCTCCTTTTATATACATTAACTCACAATGTCTCAGTCTACTGTGGATGTGCCCTTCATGCACAACGTATAGTATTTAGTATAGTTGGAACACAATATATAACTTAGTAATAGTTGCCTTGATAACATATTTGAAAGTCAGACATGTGAAAATAAATAGAGTTTATTTATTGTTTGTGGTGCTTTAAAGCGTCTGACAAAAGTTTTGGTCCATGGAAAGTGTCTGAAACTTATGATACTACTCTAGAATATTATTCCACAAATATGTGAAACTGGGCGTGCATAAATTCGACGATAAAATTTCACTTAATCTTTTTCTCACTTTATGTACCTGCTTGTAGACCCTTAAATTCGACGCTAGGTACCTCTACTAATCCTTCTACCTGTATTATTTTGTATAAAAATATCAGAAAATAAGAAATAGAAAACTAAAAAAACAAGAAGACCCAGGCCCAAACCCGGATGATCAAAGTGTAACTATGTATAAAAATATTAGAAAATAAGAAATGGAAAACCAAAAAAACAACAAGAAAACACAGGCCCAAACCCGGTTGATCAAAGTGTAACTATGTATAAAAATATCAGAAAATAAGAAATAGGAAACTAAAAAAATGCAAGAAAACCCAGGCCCAAACCCGGTTGATCAAATATAGCTTAATTTATTTTTTGTGGTGCTTTAAAGCGTCTGACAAAAGTTTTGGTCCATGGAAAGTGTCTGACTACCCTAGAATATTATTCCACCAATATGTGAACCTGGACGTGCATAAATTCGATGCTAAAATTCCACTTAATCTTTTTCTCACTTTATGTACCTGCTTGTAGACCCTTAAATTCGATGCTAGGTACCTCTACTAATCCTTCTACCTGTATTATTTTGTATGAAAATATCAGAAAATAAGAAATAGAAAACTAAAAAAACAACAAGAAAACCTAGGCCCAAACCCGGTTGATCAAAGTGTAACTATGTATGAAAATATCAGAAAATAAGAAATAGAAAACTAAAAAAAAACAAGAAAACCCTGGCCCAAACCCGGTTGATAAAAGTGTAACTATGTATAAAAATATCAGAAAATAAGAAATATAAAACTAAAAAAAAACAAAATAACCCAGGCCCAAACCCGGTTGATCAAAGTGTAACTATGTATAAAAATATCAGAAAATAAGAAATAGAAAACTAAAAAAAAACAAGAAAACCCAGGCCCAAACCCGGTTGATCAAAGTGTAACTATGTATAAAAATATCAGAAAATAAGAAATAGAAAACTAAAAAAAACAAGAAAACTCAGGCCCGAACCCGGTTGATCAAAGTGTAACTATGTATAAAAATATCAGAAAATGAGAAATAGAAAACTAAAAAAAGACAAAAAAGCCCAGGCCCAAACCCGGTTGATCAAATATAAGCTTAATCCTTAAGGGACATAATCCTTCCGGCAGCGTCCAATTTGAGAGTGTCTCTTCTGGGCTACAGGTAGTTAGCGTCCAATTTGAGGCCGCCCTGAAAATCAGACATACAAACTTAAGTGAAGTAACTCTTATTTTTAGTTACCTTTCTCACCTGATACCTGCCCAGGTGTCCTTAGGCTAGCTCCACAAACACACAGGTATTGAGAGCCAACGAGATGCTACTGAGAACCTAACATTTCATCTATTTGAAGATAAGTTATGTCTTATCGCTCTGGGATCTTACTCTATCAGCTCTAATATAAATAAACACCATACTATATTGTATAAAACCGTACTTTCGCTCTGCCTTATACTTTTATACTAACCTAGGTTCTTCCTTTCGAGTCCTCTCGTCTGATAGATAGCCTCATCAATATTCGGATAGTTCGAGTCTTCATTCGTGACATTTAGCAAGCTTGATGATCATACCGATCAAGGTTAATATTCCGGCTGTACCAAAACGGAATGACAACGCTCCATAACTGTATGCCATCGGTCCAAGCTGGTTTCAGAATTTGCTACGACTGGCAAAGAAAAATTCCAGAAAGAATTTGTCATGTCTATGTTCGCGTTATTTATAAATATCCGTATACTGAGCCTCGGCTGTTCAAATCATGTAATTAAATCCAATTATCGATATTTGTAAAGATCATGAACTTTATGTTGTTGTTTTGATATCTCTTTTCTACCCAGAAAGTATTTACTAAGTGTTTCTTTTATACTTTAATGGCTGTCCTTTCATTTACTTTCAATACTACTAAATATGTATAGCTTTCTACAGTATTTTATCACTTTCTATCTTGATCTTTTTGTTTTCTCCATATTTCTTCGTGTTAATATCTTCTTCTATGTTCCTAAATCATATTTGAGATAATTAATATTTTCATAGTTGTCAAAATAATAGTAACATACCGCCTTAAAAAATTTGAAGATTACTTTTCACCCAGTAGACCGTTCACTAAGAAGCAACATCTACTTCTCGGGTTATGTGCTACGACAGAAAATAAATCACGCTTCTAAGTTAAACGGGGTTGGGATATCTTCACGATTTAACTCCAGAATGATTGGTGAGGATATCCCAACCCCATCTAACTACTATTATTTTGACATCTATCCATAACACGCTTCACTTAAATAACTGTTACAAGAAACTGTGATTAAGTAAATGATATTTTCGTATTATTTTCACAACTCCAATCTAATATAATAATTTTCTAATAAAACATCGGAAAAATACTCTGCCGCTCACCGTTGTTTTTAACAACCCACTCTTTAAGTAGGTAACCCACTGAAAAAGATTATTTTGACTATTCATTGAATGTTAATTGTTAAAAGCGTTGAGTGATAAATTCAACGTTAAAAGTGCTATTCTCTATTAAATCGCCCATTGTGCTTCCAGACAGAACATTCAGATATTGTAATAGAAATACTAAATACTGTTCAGTTTTCACCAGCACTTTACTTAATAGACAACAAGTATTCTTTTCGTAGAACAGAAACGGACTCAATTATTATATTGTGAGAGAATGTGGGGAATTTTCAGTAGTTTAAATAGTTGTATTACTTCTCCTCCGAAGTGCTGCTCGAGTCCTAGGTGTGTTCTTTTTGACTGAGATCTCAGCTCACTTCAGTTAGAGTGATCTGAGATAAAGTGATGTGAGTAAGCATCAAAAAGAACGAGCTACTCAATTGAAACGCGCGATCTGCCGACGTATAAGAGACATAAAACTTATAAATTCGTATCAGCATCTAATAATCTTATTGTATCCATAATTATTTCTAGACCATTTAAAGTCCGAATAAGTGAACATAAAAAATATATCAAAGATAGGGAGTTATTTAAGTCAGGTATTTGTAAACATGCTTGGGAAGAGGGGCATAAAATTCAATGGGATTCGACAAATATAATATTGAAAGAGCCCAATAATAAAAGACGAAAAACCGAAGAAAGTGCTTTCATACAACTAAATGCAGATATAAATGTGTAGCTAGTATTTCAGCCGAATGTAGTTAAATTTGGTTACCAATGTTAGAAAGAGAAATTTCCAATAATCAATTACCTGCGTTATCAGGATAGCATCATAAGTTTTTATCCAGGTTTTCTTATGATTCATCATTGGAATAGTTGTTAATCGATACACACTTCAATACACAAAATCACCAAACTGAGTTATACATATTTTGAAAATAAAAATAATCATACACAAAAAAGTAACAACAAACGCGTTTCATTAACAATATTTCCAAAATAAGCATAAAAAGAGCGCTATCCCAATAAAAACCGTTCCTGGAACGTGCACATCACTGGATTCCATTTCTAGTAGACTATCATATTGTTAGAATGTCATAAAATAAAATATTTTATTTCACATTTTACCAGAGATGTGATCTACTATGAATGGACCTTAAAAAATTTTACAACAAAGTTTTGTAGTCTTAAACTTCAGAATATTATCACAGAATACACCAGCCAAACAAGAAACGAAAGCCGGCGTAAATCCTTTGATGTTTTGGGGGCAAAATTTCGTGACCTTCAAACTGACGTTGACAGATAACGGATCAAGTTAAACTGAGAAAATTGTTCAAAAAATGTAAATTAAATGTTAACTACACGCAAAAAAGTGAAACCAAAGAATTTCAAATAATAAATTGTTTATTTTTATGACTTGTTTCGACAAAGTTTAAATTGTTCAACTAATTTATGAATTGTTTAAGTTAATTCAACAGCTTAACAAATATTGTGAAACATATATAAATATAAGTTTTAGCTTCTGTTTTTGGAGTAGGTACCATCCATTATTGAAAATAATAAGCTATTGTTCAACCCAATGATTCTTATTTTCTATATTGTTATCAAAATTATATGTTACACATATATATTACATGTATAAGTATGTTTTTATGTAGCACTATATTATGTAGGATAGGGTGAGTATAAAAACCAATACAATAATAATAGACTATTGCACAAGTTTTTGGCGCCATAACTAATAAATGTAATTTTGTAAACAGATTTTATCGTTCAAAACACAAAAAAATATGTGGATAATCAAAAAGCTTACAACAAAGAAAATTTTTCGTAAACAATAAAATCACATGTCATTGACAGATAACGGGCTTAAAATGGCGACTGTCAGACATGCGCACTCAGAAAATGAATTGTAAAATAGCAAAGCTTCGCTTCTTGTTGGGATGGTGTATTCTGTGATATTATTGATTGTCTAGTTGTCATATTTTTTTCGTTGTGTCAGATAGGGACCAAAAATTATTTTATTACTAGTTAATCTTGACAACGGTAACTAGAACGCTACCGAAACGTCGAAATCAAAAAATAAAAAACATGTGGTTCGATTCCCAAAAAAATAAGAGAAAAAAGAATATTTCTCTTTTATTTAGTCAATTGATAATTTGTAATTTGTAACAAAAGAAAATTAGGTTATGTGTGTTTATATATAAACAAAATCAAATAATTCTTCATTCCCCCCACTTTACTTCCGACTCAAGTCCAACTGATACTTCCTTACATCAGATTCAGCATCGGTGAAGGGGGAGGTAAAATCTCAGCTCCCTTCGAAGTGAGTAAATAAAAAAGAACGCGCCCATTACCGATGTGAGCTGAGATTAACTGAGATCTCAGTCAAAAAGAAAACACCTCTTTTGTAAGAATCAGAGTATGGGGGTAGGTGTTTCATCGCAGAGGCTCGCTAACTTTGTCCATTTTCTGCAGATGTTTCCTCATGGTGCAGAATCCAGTCACCAGGTCCTCAAA
>CAJUYI010008361.1:0-11046 GCA_910591695.1 Galerucella pusilla
AAAATGAGGTTTGATATTTTTTTATCATCTGTTCAAGTTCTTGAATAATTTTTTTAATAAATATAAGATATAAAAAATAAAATAAATAAAATTTGAATGTTTTTGAGATGAATAATGTTTTTTTTTTTCAGTTTCTAAAGTACGTTCCGATGCAAACAAAGAAAAACTAAACGAGTTCCAATTGGAATTTGATAGAAAACACAAAATAAGAAGAGAAATATTAGCAGCTAAACGAAAGGAAATGGAAGATTTACGAGCCGAAGTAGAAAGATTAAAAAAAGAAAATGAAGCTTTAAAAAGATCTCGACTAGATCCTCCCGACGAAAATTTACTACAAATACGCGAAGAAAAAGAAGAAGTTGAAAGTTTACGTAGACAAAATAAAGAATTAAAAGAAGTAATCGAAGAGAAAACAGCACTATTAGAAGAAAGCGAAAAAATAATAGGAAAAAACAGAGAACTAAGAATAAGCATTTCCGAATTACAAAAAGAACTACAAAGACTCAATTCAGAAATACTAAACTTTGAAAAAGAAAGAGAAGACTATAGAGTTCACGTAGTAGCTTTAAAAGACGTTATTTCCGTATCAAAACATATGTTACAAATAAGAGAATCTCAACTAAAAGAAGTAAGTGTATAAAATTGAAATGAATACATTTTAATTTAATTTTGTTTTAGCTGAAAGAAAAAGTGGACTCAATCGAGAAAAATCTAGCTTCCAGAGAAGCAGCTTTGTTGTCTGCAGATTTAAGAAAGGAATACGAGAAACAGATTGAAAATATGAGAAGTTTGAGGTTATTATACGAAGAGAGACAACGAGCTGAAAGAAGGGAAAAAGAAGAGCTAGTATCACAATTAGCGGACGTAAAAAAAGACCTGGAACTAGAACAGAAGAAAAACGGGTAATAATATCTACAGAATTCGACAAAAGTCCGGGATCGAACAAATATCGCAGAAAATATAAATTTTTCGGAAAATCTTTTTATACCACAAATTTTACTCCAACTTAAACTATAATTTGAAAATATTTTGAAACATACAGGGTGTTCCAATAAAGTTTGGAGTATCAAAGTTATATTTCTTCTCATGGAACGCCTTATATTTTATTCCATTTTCTGATTGCCCCTAAAAATATGATACTCCTTTATAATGGTTCCCTCTACCTAAATACAGAGGGTTCCGAGTTATGCGGATTTTTTAAAAATGTGAACATTTCGAAAAAAATTAATAACTCATCGATATAACAAATTCTAGCAAATATTCTCTTACATCTAAATAGCTGGACATTCGTTGAATGTATTCCACGATTGAGTACTAAATATCTCTTTTACAGGGTGTTCAGAATTTTCAGTTTCATTATTAGATCATTCAATGTGCAGTATCAGGCTTATTTCAAATGGAACACCCTGTATTTTGATAGTTCATCATATTAAGAAAAATTTCCTCGTTCGAATGGTGTAAGGGTGTCCTATACCTAAGTATTATACTTTGGTGCAATTTATAATTTTATTAAATTTTATGCTCAATCGATTTTAGAACATCTGCAATTCTCTCTAAATTTCAAACTAATGATCTTGGCAGAGTTGTTGCAAGAAACTAAATATACCTATCATTTTTCAAGCCTCCAGAAAATATAGGGTTCTGCTATCCTATACCGAGTGGTTAAAAAGATATAGCCACTCTCACAGAAAAATCACTATCCACTTAGAGATATTTTATGAATTAGCAAAAAACAAAAAAGTTTCACACAAAACGAGTGTAATGTTGAAGATTGGTTTATTATTATTATTTAGAACATTAAAATACAACATGAATGAAAACGGAACTAACAACAAATGTAATAAACTTTTTGTTTTTTGATATTTCATGAAATGTCTAAGTGGATACCCAGTGATTTTTCTGTGAGACTGGCTATATCTTTTTAACCACTCGGTATAGGATAGCAAAAGCCTATATTTTCTGAAGGCTTGAAACGTGATCCATTTATTTTCTTACAACTATGGCAAGATCATTAGTTTGAAATTTAGAGAGAATTGCAGATGTTTCAAAATCAATCTAACATAAAATTTAAGAAAATTGTAAATTTCACGGAAATTATAATACCTAGGTACGGGACACGCTTGTATCATTCGAAAGAGGACATTTTTTTGAATATGATGGAGTATTAAAATACAGAGTGTTCCATTGAAAATAAGCCTGATACTGCACATTGAATGATCTAATAATGAAACTGAAAATTCCGAGCTCAATGTACTGTACTCAATCGTGAAATACATTCAACGAATGTCCAACTTTTCAAATGTAAGGAAACATTTGCTAGAATTTGTTATATCAAGGATCTATTGATTTTTTTCGAAATGTTCACATTTTCAAAAAAGTCAGCATAACTCGGAATTCTCTGTATTTAGGTATAGGGAACCATTATGAAGGAGTATCATATTTTTTAGGGGCAATCAGAAAATGCAATAAAATATAGGGTGTTCCATGAGAAAAACCATAACTTTGATACGCCACACTTTATTTCAAAATTTTCTTAAATTATAGTTAAAAATGGAGTTAAATATATGGTGTGAGAAGATTTTCCAAAAAATTCATATTTTCTTCGATATTTGTCCCGGACTTTTGTCGAACTCTGTATATCTTAATATTTCTGAAATAGTTTGATAACATATTTGTCTTGGTCCTTCCTTTCTTTATTTTCAAATTTGTTTGTTTCCATTCTCTATTTTGTGTTTTCTATTCTCTGTAAAAGTCTCCACTATCTCAATTGTGTCATAGTATTGATTGCATTTCTAGATCTATTCCTATATCTGTGATCTTAATCTTTTTTTCGCAAGACTTCGTTCAAATAATTCATTTCTACTGCCTGTCATTTGCTTATTTATCAATTTCCGCTTCTCGCGCTCCCTATGGTTCAATTTATACATCCTTATAATTTCTGGTTTTATAAATAATGCAAGTAATTTTATATTTTAGAGAATTGGATGAAAGAATATCTCTAGTAGAATTAGACAATTCCAAAAAATACGACGAAATAAAAACCTTAGAGTCAAACCTCGGTCTAACCAAAGCAGAAAATCGTCAATATCAAGAGGAACTTGCTGTAATCAATCAACTTTTCTCAGAAGCTTTATTAAGACACAACACTTCTCAAGAAATCGATCTGGATAAGCTTCAAAAACACCTAGAAGAACACCACGGGCTTTTAAAAGACATTGTAATCAACGAAGTTTCCTCCGAAGTATCTTACGCTCTTCCCAAACTTCTTTTGGAACTTATAAATCAATTACACGAAAATGAAGAGGAAGTAATTGAAGACAATCTTCTTGATAACCCAATATCAAATGAAGATGAACAAGGCGCTGGTTCTTCTTCCCGTCATCACATGAGTAGCGCTGAAGAAATAGTAGAAAATCTACCAAAAGTTTGGAAAGTTCTGATAGAACTACTCAGTCATCAAATAGTTCCTACAAATACTTTAACAAACGAACTGAATGATAAAAATCCTTGTTACAAGACTGTAGAAACTCCCAAAGGTCCTAGCGTAGTGTTAAGTGTTAGTCAAACTTTTATAAGACTCAAGGATCTCATCTTGGAGAAGAAATCTTTGGAGAAAGAAACGTCGCATCTTAAGCATCTTAATTGCCATTTGGAAAATAGGTTGCAAGATCAAGAGAAGAGGCTAGAGTTGGTGCAGAGTGAATTGTCGAAAACATGGCTGGTGGTAAGTTTTTTTTAAGTCTGCAAACTGTAATAAGATACATAATTATGTTTATGTTTTTTTTTAGGTGGGAAAGCTGCAAAAACAACATCAAATGCTTCATACGCAAGAGAAAATTCTTCGCTACGAGCTAGCTCAGAAGCGGAAGCTTCTAAACGAACTAAAAGAAGAATTGGAGTATAGCAGAGAAAAATGGGCGCAAGCGAGAGAAAAGAACACCAACACGGAACTGCAGTGGAAGCAATTGAGAACTGAATTTGCTAACAGAAGAAATACCACAGCTGAAGATGTGAGTAATAGCGCAGAAAGTGGATATAGTGACGACAGAGAAGGTTTGAGCGACGAAGAGCCAGGTTATGAGACCGACGTGTCGGAATGTGCTCAGAAAACTGGGGAAGATACTGAAAACCAAGATATAGAAGATTTAAGTGAAGATATTGTATCGCCGAACGCAGTTGATAATAATAATGAACCAGAAGAGGAGAAAAATATTATCACAGCAACAGATTTGGAAGATAACGATGATAAATGTACAAATATAGAAGAATCTTTAGAAACAACACAGATTGATAATGTTAAAAACGAAGAAAAACCAGTGATAAATACAGATGATATGGAAATGCCGAGTACTTCGAGCTCTAGGTTGGAACAATCGAGAAAAACTTTTGAGGAAAAGTTAGCTAAAAGAGAACAGCGACTTAAGCTGTTAGAAACTCAGGCTGAAAGTTTGGTAACTAAAACTGCAAATACAGCAAGTAGAAGTGTGGAAATATGTAATAAATTGGATGATTTACATACAGCATATAGTCAGAGTCAAGAATCTACAGAAGTAACAACTGAAGAACATACAGCATATAGTCAAAGTCAAGAATCTACAGAAGTAACAGCTGAAGATAATGATGATGAAAGTAACCATAACGATACTACTATTGATTGAAAATGTTTTGATAGTCGGAAAAATCACATATCACTGAAACAAAGTATTTTTGTAGTACCTAATTTCAATTTAATTTTTACCTAAACTTTGTAGGTAGTATTTTTTTATTGTTTTAGAATTTGTATTTTATTAATTTCGAGAATGTTATCATTATAATTTTGATCTGTACCTCAGAAAAAATTTTATATAAAAATAAAATATATATTTAATGTTGTAATCAAGTCTTTTAATTCTCTCCCATATCAAAATGATGCCGCTGACCACGAGGGCACCACCCTAAAACGGAATCTACAGGAACGAATGTGATAAAAGAAGCCTAAGGCAACGTCTAAGCTAGAATAGGGCATGTCCACGACTTTTTACAGTTAACAATACCCTGGTGGTGAGACAATAAAACAATAAACACGATCAATAATTATCAAACATCAAACAACTATTAACCTATATTATATATTATTAAATATGCAAGCTCAACAATTAAAATAACTTTAAAAAAACATTTAAGCAAAACCAATTAAACTCAAGCACGATCTATCATTATAAATCAGCATAACCTTACTATTTAGTATCACGTGTTCTGAACGCTATGTTTATTGTTTCACCACCGAGCTGTTGTCAACATAGTTTGTGACATCCCGTGAACATGCCCTATCAAACAGTGAAAATCTTATGGCAAAGAAAGTGAGGTTATAAAACAATGTATTAACCATTCCAGAGCAATGACATGTGACAGGTTGTAGCTAGAGGGCAGCCGAATCGATTAGCTGGAGTTGTTTTGGCATGTGCTATGAAGTACTTCAGGAAAATCTAGCTGGTAGTCAAATCAGTTGGTTGTCATTCAGATTTTGTAGAACTTAGCGACATTAAAACAGCTGGAAATCGATAAAAATATAATATCTCATCTCTTTCTACCTGCATTCCACACAACTACACCACAAAACGATGGCATTTTAGATACTTTCATCTTTCAAAAACTAATTGTTTGTCCTCTAACACAATATGGCTGAACTGTCATTGATGTAATTCTGGAATGGTCTGTAGATTGTTAAATATGGGAAAATAGATGGAAATGCGACATACAAGAAAGAAAAAGTATTTATCTTTATTTCAAGTATACTTTCACCGACTGTAGTCTAGTCGTCGACATTCCTCTAGCTATAACTTCATTGCGCTTGTCTCTTCCTACCTTTGACAAGTGGCAGTTCATCACTTGTCGCCACCGCACAGAACAACCTACTTTGAGTATGTTATTCTGTGGCTCAGTTGATATTTTAGTTTGAAATACGCTGTGGAGATGGCACTATTCACAACGTTGTCTTGACGGGAGCTTAGCTTATTTTCCTGACTCCAATCCTCCCACCACGTCAAATTTAGTAGTTGAGGTGCGCATGCGTCCAAGCAGCCTTTAACCTTCTATTCGATGTGTCTGAATGTGAGCAGATTGGCACAGTTGGTAGGGTACTAAGCTTACAACTCAAGGGTCGTAGGTTCGAAACCCGGTTAGGACCTGGGTTTTTTATTTTTTTTAGTTTTTTATTTCTTATTTTCCGACATAGTTACACTTTGATCAACTGGGTTTGGTTCTGGGTTTTCTTTTTTTTTAGTTTTCTTTTTCTTATTTTCTGATATTTACTTCAATATTGTTATGTTACTATTAAATTTGGCAACGTTGGAATCTAGTCGGGAAATTAAGCTCTCGTCGTTGTCTTGTACTACTTTCAGTATGTATTCAAATAATTATTTAGTGGATTACCCAAAGGGATATTTTGCATAGATATACTACATATAGAGGCAACAAGCAATAGGACACTCTGTAAGTGAAAATGTCCGTCTGAACTCCGGTAAGAGAGGAATAGACAGACATCAAAGGTTTTTCTGTCTTTGTCCTCACACGCTATTAGAAAAAGACAGCATAAAGCTCCTACTTTCTATCTCTCTCTTATATGCTGGCGGATTCGACTTCGAAGCTTGTTGCCTCTATTTGTAGTATCTCTACGATATTTTGACTTTAGTCCAGTAAACGAAGGTGTCAACATGGGCAACTGGTCCAGCAAGAGCATTTCTTTTTTAAATTGCAGGTTATGGTAGGCACATTAAATTTCCAAAATGTCAGGTACCCGACCATTGTGGAAGGGTGGGAAAATGGCTCTGAAATTCCAGAAAATCCGTTTTCCCGCGATATCTGCTGATATTTGACCACTGGAGAATTTTTGTTCAGACGAAAAATAAAGAGTAGTTCCTTACCCACAAAAATGATACCTAGCATTTTTTCGAAAAATTAGATAGTTTTCGAGATAAATGGCCCGAACGCCGACCCAAAATTGAGCTCCAGGCCGGCTTATAGAGAGCACGCTCTGAGGGCTTGACGCCCCCAAGTAAATTACTAATTTTTTAATAACTCGCGTGAAAATCAATATTTTTTAATGAATCAAAGTGCGGGTGAAAGAAGGGATCTAAGGCGTGTTTTTATCCACTCAATTTGTGCTCCTGGGTCATTGGAAAACCAGGCAAAAATTCGTCTTTGATAGATTTTTTAATGCTTCCATGGATTTATTCATATTATTTTTATTAAGAGTAGTTATTTCAGCCAATCCTATTGGATAATGGTTCTTTGGTGGGTACTTTATTTATCCCGAAACAATGCTACCAATAATTCGCCCGTATTTTTTTAAATAATGTTTTCCAAGAGGCGATTTTTGTGGATTTCTGGAGTTTTCCCGAGCGATCTGGTTTATCGGGAATCGATGATTAATTGTCAAACCCGCTTATAATTGATATTGGGAGAAAGGCTAGAATATCCTCTTGCCGATGGTATAATTTTTTTTGGCCAAGACCCCTGGGTTTTCAGTAAAATCGGGGAAATTTCCAGTTTCCAGAGGGAGGACAGCTATTCTTCTGAGTTTTTTCGAGCAGTATTTTCTCTTTACAGTAAAATTCTTCCCGGTCAAGGATCATACCCGATGAAAAGTCACAATCTGAACTTCCTAAACTTGTACTTGGACTGGGTTTCGGTCACACGTGTGCTGCGCGTGGCGTGTACATGGGCTGGGTCCAATTTGCGCCGGCTATAGTGCGTGTACACGTGGATGCTTTCTGCTGCATTGTTTGTCAACAACTGACAATTTTACATGTAAACACTATCTCTTTCGTGATTTTTAAAGAATAAATTAGTAGTATTCCAGTGTAAAAAGTGAAATTCAAGTCATTATTAATTTTATTGTTATTATTAAATAATAAATTTTGAAATTTCTATTGATAAAAAACAGGGAAATATTGAAAATTCTTGAGTTTCTTTTTTTTGGATCACACGGTGAGGTTTCATTTTTTTAATTAAGATTATTAATATTGTTGTGGGTGAAATGACATCTAATGATTTGATAAATATTGTTCATTCCTGTAGAAAAATGGAAGTCGCAGAGGATTCTAGTACGCCCGTGTGTTTTATTTGTGATCAAGCTCTGACTGAAGACGTTACAACGGTTACCCGAGGACTAGAAACGTCAGTTTTAAGTTTCAGAAAACTGCGAACTTTCTAACCACCATTTTTGCAAAAAATATTGGTTTAACGAAAAAAATGGTGAGAACAACTTTTGTAGGTAATGAACTGCTCTTCATTTTTTGTCTGAACAAAAATTCTCTAGGGATCGTAGTTCAGGAGATATCGGCGGAAAACGGATTTTCGGGATCTCCAGAGCCATTTTCCGACCCTCCCACAAATTTCAGGAACCTGACATTTTGGGGGTTAAATGTACCTACTATCACCTGCAAATAAAAAAATTTTTTTCTTGCTGGAACAGATGCCCATGTTGACGGTATTTTTCGCCTTCATTTACTGGACTACTTGTGGAGTTGCGGGATGAGGTTCACAAAATAAAAAGAAAACAAATTTTCCAAGTATTTATTGATAAACATATTTACATAAATCTACAACAAAATAAATAACCAAATATACACCATTAACGATTATCACTATATATTTAACTTGACAAATAGATTACCACTAAGAAATTTGAATAAAACTATTTACCCTCTTTATCGATGGTGATATTTTGTAAGTGCATCATATTAAAATGCTGTAAAAACGACATATTTAAATTTTATATCGTTTGTTGCAATTAAAAAGTTGAAATTACTTTATAAGAACACCGTGTATTATATTTGCAAGAAAATTTACTCTATGGTATTTGAGAAGAGAATATCTACACACATTTAAAAATCACTTACAATCGATTATTTTGAGGATTGGAAAACATAAAAAAAAATAAAAACTGGCATCTAGCTGACTCGGAATATCTTTTATAGAAAAATCCAACAAATTATTTTACACATCTAATATTACTAGATAGAAATAAAGAATAAAAAGATTATTTATGGAAATTACGCTCAAATGCATAATTGGTCTATTTGGGCCAAATTAATTCGTCCAGGGAACATTTTTTGAAGAGCAACTTTGAAGTGAAGCAGAAATCGGAATGGTATAGTTGGGCCAGTTTTATTCCTTAAAGGTATATTTTTTGAAAATCTACTTCCAGATGAAGCAGAAAATAGATTGTTGGACTAGATGGGACAGGTTAATTCCTCCAAGGTATATATTTCAAAAATCCACTTTAATAAGAAGCAGAAAATGAAGGAATTGTATATACAAGGAGTTTCATTGGGAAAGGGCCTAACTTTAGTGCTTCCAAAAACCTATATTTAATGTGTCTTCAGCACTTCATAACCAAGATACAGGGTGTTTTATAAATGTATCCTATTTCTTTCGAACCTAATAACTTCCGAGTTACCCTGTATATGATTTTGAAATTTGTTACACGTGATAACCATTACCTACAAACTTCATCAAAAGCATCTCCAAAAAGATAATGCAGGTCCGGCTTATAAAAAAATTTCAAAACTCGTTGTTCCCAAAAACAACACCCTGTATATAGATTTTTTTAAAACTGCTCTTTGTAAAACTACTATTTCATTTTCATTTTTCCGCAGACAATTTTACTACCAAAAATTTACCGTCAAAGTAATAATTTATGCACGTTTTTAGGGTTAATAATGGTATCGGAGAGGTTTTTTTTTATTTTTTAGCTTGAAATGAAATCTATTCAATGCATCTAGAGAAACATTCTAGAAATTCAATTGAGTTTGTATGTTTACGAGTGCAGACCTCTAAAAAATGTGATAACAGGGCCGTACTTAGAAATACTCATTCAGTATGCTTCCAATATTTGGAACACCCTGTATAAGGATATGTATCTGGAAACTATGCACTTCTACATTTGGAATAACAAGAGTAAAATACGAGAAATAAATTTATACTGCAATAGGTTAGACTTGCTTCGTTTGGACAATGTTGTTAGAATTTCTCGTTTTCTTTTCAGGTCAATTAATAAAATTATCTCCGTTTTTTGAAGTATAAATTTATTTCTCGTATTTTACTCTTGTTATTCTAAATGTAGAAGTGCATAGTTTCCAGATACACATCCTTATACAGGGTGTTCGAAACATATTGAATGAGTATTTCTAAGTACGACCCTATAATCACATTTTTTATTGGCCTGTACTCGTAAACATACAAACTAAATTGAATTTCTAGGATGCTTCTCTGGATGCATTGAACAGATTCCATTTCAAGCTGAAAAATAAAATGAAAACTCTCCGATACCATTGTTAACCCCAAAACTTGCATAAATTATAACTATACATTTTTGGTAATAAAATTGTCTGCAGCAAAATGAAAAGAAATTAGTAGATTCGATTTTTTATACACATTCCAATTATACAGAGCAATTAAAAAAAATCTATATACAGGGTGTTGTTTTTAGGAAAGACGAGTTTTGAAATTTTTTGCTAAGCCGGACCTGCATTATCTTTTTGGAGATGCTTTTGATGAAGTTTCTAGGTAATGATTATCACGTGTACAGAATTTCAAAATAATCTACAGGGTAACTCGGAAGTTATGAGGTTCGAAAGAAATAGGATACATTTATAAAACACCCTGTATCTCGGTTATAAAGTGCAGAAGAAACGTTGAATATAGGTTTTTGGAAGCACTAAAGTGATCTCCATTAACAGTAAAGGCCAATTCTCACTTTCGTGCAAGACACCGAATCGGCAAAATATCTTTTCCATTGATCATATGGATTTTGTGTGGTTAATTCACATTATGCCGGCAATGTCTCGGCAAGCGACGGCCTTTGCCCGCGGGGTTCTTCTCAAACAATATTTGCCGAGCATGTTCCGTGCAGGTTCAGACCAGTGTGAATACTTTACCGGCTTGGTAGTATTTGCGTTCCTAGGATTTTAGAAGTTTAGTGGTCAGCATGTCGTCTCGTCAGAAGAAGGACATTTTTTCATTGGAAGAAGATGAAATCGTTATCGAATATGTTAGAGAAAA
>CAJUYI010008362.1:0-11044 GCA_910591695.1 Galerucella pusilla
ACTGATGACATAACGAGTACGTTCATAATATATCGAAAACTGATAGTGTATTTGTCAGACGACGGAGTAAACGCTTCTCGTGGTGCGTTTGTAAATTACTTTCAATTTTTGTCTTAAATTTGGCTAGTAGTGGAAAAAATTGTATATGCACCAAGGTGTAGAAGACATTTATAAACCTCGCACCTTATTCCGCTCGGTCAATAATAATATAGTCCAAGATCCCAGATGATATTTTAGTGTATTATCATAAGTGTCAGACACTTTCCATTGACCAAAACTTTTGTCAGACGATTTAATGCTTTAATGCTCCACAAAAAATAAATAAACATTATTTATTTTCACATGTCTGACTTTCAAATATGTTATCAAGGCAACTATTACTAAGTTATTCGAACTATACTGAATACTATAAACGTTTACGGAGCTTGTGGAGCTTTAAAGCGTTTTGGTCCATGGAAAGTGTCTGACACTTATGCTGATGTTATTCGCATTCTTGAACAATTCCTTCATTGGGAGTTGAAATTGATGCTAAATAATAAAAATTCTAATAATATTACTAATAATAATTTATATAATTATACTTCCATTAATTATAATTTTAAACTCAATTTCAAAAAAAAGCATGATACTACTCTAGAGTCTAGAATATTATTCTACAAAACATATATAAAAATCAGACATTTGAATTTAACTCTTATTTTTAGTTATCTTTCTCACCTGATACCTTCCAAGGTGCCCTTAGGATAGCTCCACAAACACACAGGTATTCAAAGCACACGATATGCTACTGAGAACCTAACATTTCATCTATTTGAAAATAAGTTAGGTATGTCTCATCGCTCTGGGATCTTACTCTAATAGTCTTCACCTATGGTCTTCACCACCTTGGTGTATAATCACGGTTACCTTAACAACAATGTTTCAAATTTACTAATTTGTCAAAATTTCAGTAATCCATCAAACTCCTTTTTGAGATCGATTTCAAAATTTTAAGTATTTCTTCCACACAATGACCAACTACAAATTAAGTTACATCCCTTATTGCTTACCCGATTCACCGCTACAGATGCTGTATCAACCTGTTAATACAGTACCGTTTGTACCATGCTGTCCACCATGTTGTCCACCTGGTCCTTGTCCACCTTGTGGACCTTGCTAACTCTACAACTTGTAAGTAATTATTTTTTTTATATTCTAGCACTCCAAATAATTTTTGATCATCTTTATTTTTTAGTACAGACAAGTTCCAGTAACAAACATTATCAAGGACAAGTTCCAGTAACAAGAGTAGGTGTTCAGTACATAACGTGTATTCTAAGTTTTATTAAGTTCTAAAGTAACAAATGTTATTAAAAAATTGTAACTTTCAAACGGTTTTTCATTATTTTTGTCTTATTTACCTATTTGTTCACGACAATAACTATATAGGTACACAGCTCCACGCTTTTCATCTTCTTCCTCCTTATGGAATAGAATGTAATTGGGTCAAGTGCTAAAACTACCATCCAATCCTTCAAAACTCTCTTATAGATACACCAAAAACAAATCACAGTAAATACTTCCAATTGCGAAGTTCTATACCCAAAAATAAAACTAGTAAATAGAGCATATCAACATTTTTATTAACTTCTGTGAAAGTAACCGAGGATTACCTTCAACATCGTGGTGGAGGACATGACTTGGAGCTTGGACGGGCAGGCGGGTTGCAACAGCACTGGCAACATGGAGTTACTACAGGAGTTAGCACAGCAGCTTGAGGTATGCAAGGAACAGGTACTGGTTTACATGGACACTCTTCACAGGGACACGCAGGACATACTTGAACGGGGACACAACAAAAGGTCGGGTAACATCCTTGACAGTAGGAAATGCATGTGGTATCACTACAGCATGGTTTACTCATTTTTATAAAGTATTTTCTTTGGATTATCTCATATACATAAATTTACAATATTTTTGACAAAAGTCTACAGGATTTGAAAACAAGTTTTGTTTGGTAACAGTAATTTTGTTTTCAAATCTTCTTTTATATGAACATAAGGGTTAAGTTATTGAACATATCTATAGAAAAAAGTGGCGAACGTGACGTCACATGCATCAGTATTCACAGAAAACTGACTATCTTCTGTATTTTTACCTTAGAACATAAAGTAGTAAGGAAGGATCCTTACGCCAAGGACAGTTAACCGGGATGGTTATCCAAAATGACCGCCGCAGAATAGAATATATCAGTGGCGATGTACCCAATTTAAATTAGGATAAAACTATTTCTATAAAATGGAATTAATATTTTCAATAACTTAAAATTTAGTAGAATAGAAGATATTGTAAGTAACAAGTGTATTATAAAATGATATAAAAGCTAGAACTAAACTAAAAAATTAAAATGATACGCCCATGTTATGTCATATCATGTCAAGTGAAAATTTAGGTTAGGAACAACTATGTGTATTTTTTGAAATTTTCAACATAAAGACCAATATTCACATCTGTAGATTATAATTATTATAATAATATAAACTCACCGATGAAAAGTAATTTTCAAAGCATCGTTTTTAGCAGTCTTTGAACCTCCACAAGCACTACAACTAACCATTGTCTTAAAAACTATATTTATATCACTGAGAGTATAACATAACGTAACTGAAAAACCAACTTAACCTTAGAAAATCCTATTATATACTAAAACATGAGTTAGTAATAATCGGCAAAATATAACATAAAAACCAGCTTTTAAACAGCGACCAAACAAATAATAAGTCATAAAATGGTTATCCAAAATGGCCGACTTTGTCTCTTTTATTTATTATGGGAGATGTAGCACACGCTCCTTCCTTACTATTTATGTTCTAAGAATTTTACTCAAGTTTCTACGTTACCTATACATACGTCAAACCCAACTCTGTCATATTTTTCACAAGCTATCACAAATTAAAATTACAAGTATGAGCTGCTGTCCTCCTAGCCCTCCATCAAGCAATGATTGCTGTAATCCTATATGTTGTCCTACGAGCTGTTCACCTTGTGGTCCCATCTGTCCACAACCGTCTTTCACTGATAAACTAGCTTGTCCGTGTTACCAAATACCATACGTAATTTTAGCACCACCATGCACAATTGACTATGTCCTTACGCCGTGCTGTCCTGCTCCTGATCCTTGTGCCTGCGTTCCTACTTGCACCCCTGCACCGTGCTGCCCTCCCTGTTGCGGACCTTGTTAATAATCGAATGTTCGTAAGTATGCTCACAATAATTTGTTTGTGAAAGTTTCTATTCAAGTCTAGACCATAGATGTCTAGACAAAGCTTCCAATAGATATATTGAAGATATTTAATACTATTATAACGCCTTACAAAGTTTTGGTTTTGAAAAAATAAGAAGAAACCACTACTTTTCGGGCTAGATACCCTGACAGACATAGAATTAAAAGAGGTTGGCATATCTACTATATATAACCAACCATTCTGGTTTGCAATTAGAAGGGACATCATCCATCACTTGTACTGATAAGGCACAAATAAGCCGAAATCGGTCTATTATCAGTAGTTATACCCCTAGGGTCTTGATAATACCGAGATAATTTTGTCATAGAGAATGCTGAAAGCGTGTTGCTTGATAATAGCCCAAGGCCGCAGGCCGAGGGCTATTATTTTTTAGCTTCGTTATTGCAATCCAATCTCAATACAAATCAGTGTTTTAAAAAATCCAGTTTGAATTAATAGGTGAATGTTGACAAACGTAAATGTCATAATATCACAATAAATTTTATATGTGTCAAAGTTAGAAGTCAAAATGAACGAAGATTTTGGAATTCCTGACGAAATTATTGAAAAAGCAAAGAAAGCAACAACTGTAAATCTGTTGCCAAAAAAGTCTAAAGAAGAAGTGAACTTTATGCCCGCACGGGCATGAAGAATGACATTAGATAGTTGGTAACTAAGCAATAAAAACACAATAATGAACTAGTATGACATAAAGGTCATTTTACATTAGACAATTTCTTATGCAATATTTAGTTCAAATTTTGGAACAATATTTGGAATAGATTTATGTGTGAAATATTGGCCAACTGTTTCAAGCTATTTTAGACTATTCCAATTTATTGAACAATATTTAGTTCAAGATTCCTGCGTAGTGATCTGATTTGATGATAAAATAAATATAAACTTTTCAAATTGAAAAATGTCGTTAGTTATGGAACCGGAAAATTTGAAATATTCATTAATTTTCACGGCTGCTCATGTCAGTAAGCGAATATTAACTTTAAAACAGAGGAGAATAATATTAGGCAAAATAAGTGGTTAATGAAATGGTGTCTAATGATGCCTAACTTTGCCACTACAGATTCTACGGCTAAGCTTCTTAAGTATTTGTTATAGTCCAAGATCCCAGAGCGATAAGACACAACTTATTTTCACATAAATGAAACCTTATGTTCTCAGTAGTGTTTTATGTGCTCAAAATACCTGCGCAATTGTGGAGCTTGCCTAGTGACACCTGGGCAGGTACCAGGTATGAAAGGTAACTAAAATTAATAGTTATTCAACTTAAATTTTTATAGCTGATTTTTATATATATATTTTGGAGAGTATAATTATAAAGTTATACCATAAGCGTCAGACACTTTTCATGGGCCAGAACTTTTGTCAGACGCTTCAAAGCTCTACAAGAAATAAATGAACTTAACTTATTTTTACATGTCTGACTTTTAAATATGTTGTTAAGACAATTGTTACGACAAAATTGATTGACCAAACACCCCCTAAACAGCAAAATTATTCAGCCATGAGTATGAGCGCGAAAGCATTATAGGTGCGTTTCGGAGCGAGTGAGACGGTCTTACTAACTCAGTTCCCCTTCTCTCATTCGTGTAATTCTTCTGTGTATTGTGTATGTGTCCTTTGTGATGAAGATGATGATGACTCAGTTGGACAGTATCGTGATTGGTTCAATGATGAAAATTCAAATAATTGTTATGATGATTGCGATGATTAAACAATTAAATAAATGCTTGTTTTAAATAATTATGGGTAAATTTTTTTATGGTATAACTTTATAATAATACTCTCCAAAAAATATATAAAAATCAGCTATAAAAATTTGAGTTGAATAACTATTAAATTTAGTTATCTTTCACACCTGGTACCTGCCCAGGTGTCACTCGGCAAGCTCCACAAGCGCGCAGGTATTCTGAGCACATAAGACACTACTGAGAACATGAGGTTTCATTTATGTGAAAATAAGTTGTGTCTTATCGCTTTGGGATCTTACTCTATTATGGTAATCTTTGTGTTTTACATTGTACAAACAAGCATGTTTTGAGTTTATTCTAGTTTATTCCAAGATATATTTTTCAACCACTTTTATACATAACCACAAATTATCATGATTAATGACATTCATACGACATTTTCATAGAATATTTCCATCGTGAAATACAATAAATCAGATTATTGAGAAAATAGAACCTGTTCTATTTGACAGGGTAGACAATTTTTAGTACAATTTTCAATTTCAAGGGGTCTATTCATGTATGATGTCGTTGATGAACGAATATCGTTTACGAACGATAAATGCTATTCTGTATCCAAAATGCTAACGATTTCTGCGTTAGAAATCGCCGTTCATGAACGACAGCCAGAAACGTCATTTTGGCTATAAAAATTTGTCTATTTTTTTGATAAGATTAATTATTTCAGTGAAAATTATGGAAATTGTTGGAGAGGAAATTGATCGGTGGTACGGTGTAGCTATTTGATATTCAAAAAGAAATATTTATTTTTTCTTTCATATTGATGGGATATTTTCAAGTAAGAAGTTCGTAACCTCAACTCATTCACATAAACGTCAATGCCTCAGCTAAGCTTTCCCTTTATCTAACCATAACAAAGAGCCATAACCTTAAATTGTAGTTTAAAATTGAATAACGTTGTCACATTGCAAACTGTTTCAAGTTGGTAAAAATATTGAGCAAAACGTAAAAAAAAACTATCACAGTCTTATTATTTACATGGTTTGTATGTTAAATAAGATAGTAGTGTAGATTTTGAAAACATTAACGGATAATATATGTATTTATATAGAATGGATATTAGCTACGATCTTCATCAATTAATATTTATAATGTAATTCAAAAATCTGACAACGCCGTGATATTTTGCTCTACTATCATGGTCAACGAAAAAGATACAGAATAACGTTTCAAAATTTTTCATTCTCATTCCGATCGTTTGTAAACGAAACCGTTGCTGAACGAAATATTACAGAAGAGACTTAACAATTTGAATTGTTCCAAAACTTGAACTAAATATTGCACAAGAATCTGTCTAATCTAAAATGATCTTGAGGCCCGGTTGTACATTTGAAGCTTAAAATTGAGCTCAACTGAGCTGGGCTTAAAATATAAGCTTAGCTCAACCCTAAGCCTGTTGTACAAACATGGTTCAGTAGCAGCTCCACTAAACCTATATTTGCAAGTGTTGGTAGAACTTTTTTCGAACTGACGCATGCGTATGAAGTAAATTGTCACAATATGTTTGTCAAAAAACCTAACTAATGTCATATTTCTTTAGAAAGACGAAATCTTTCAATAAACTAATGATCTCTCCAACATTCAAAGTGATTCATACGCTCTCTATACACCCGAGGTCTTCTCGGGTGATGTACGATTCCAATAAGTTCCAAGAAATCCTCATTACCGATTAAAATATCTATAATTAACTTTGACAAACTTTTAATTTAATATTAAATTAAGTACAGGTTAAGTTTGCATACAATTCATTCACATTTAAGCCACGGAAATTAATAACAATTTATGTTCCGTGCTTAAGCTTACATTAAACCTGCCCTCTTGGGGGCTTTTCTAAGCTTAAGGTTTAAATTAAGCTCAACCGTAAGCCAACTTTGTACAACAGCAATCTGACGCTGAACCTGAGTTCACACTTGAGCCTTCACCAAGCTACAATTGTACAACCGGCCCTAAGTCTAGCTCGATTTCAGCGGTCATATTTTGTTCTATTCAGACACTTGACACTTCCGTCACATGTTATATATTTATTTTTTGCTTGCAGCTTGTTTTCTCTATTGACTTATTGTACTCTTTCAGCCCACCCAACTACAGTTCAGCAGAAGATGACTAGGTGACTCTTCAAAGTACTCTAGACTCTTTTGTTTTTAAATCAAATTTAGTTATCGTGTATTATACTTGTCTGTAATGGTGAAATATAAATAAAACACAAACACGAGTTAATTTTTTTTTATAATGTATTTTACCAATAATTAACTTCATTATAATAAATTGAAACATCTGCAACTCTTTATACAATAAATATGAAATGTGGAAATCTATATTTGGTCCTAAAAATTTAAATATTACATACATCACCAATCCCTAAATAAATATCGCTATAATTCACTCAAAAGTAACAAGAAACATAAAATAATAACATCATCATACATAATTTGAAATAGATAGAAATTGTCGAATAGACGGGGCTAATTGTATGCTAAAAAATAGAGGGTTAGTCAGTCCCATTTCAGCCCAACCTTGTCAGTTGTGTTCTTGTTCACATCTTACCTAAAAGTTAGGTTAGATTTGAACTCGAACACAACTGGAAACGTTGGAGTGATGCTACGACTGAAAACATTTTTTGATTTTAAAAAAGTTTATGGAAAACAGAAAATTAACATAAATAGAAATGACAGTCGACAGTTTCACCGAACAAAATACTTGTTAAAAGCTGGTCACAAAAGCAAATAGTCCCCGGTTTATGACTACATATTGTACTATTACACGCCTACCCCATCGTTAATAATACTGGAATAAGGGGAATTTTTCAATCATTAAAAAAATCACAACCTAAATTATAGATAGAAAAAATAAATGGCTTTTCTCAAGAAAAAAATACAATCCTATGAAGACTAACGTATGTACAGTTCTATAGAATAAGAGCATAGCACATCATTTACAGGTTTTTATTGATCAGAGCACTTTTTATTTTGACCTTTTGTAAAATCTACAGACCTTTTATTTTATAGAACATTAAATATTTGCTTTTTGTTACGATTTCTACGATCGTCTGGTAAGAACCAAGGCATTTCTGTTGACAAGTCAGAATTTGCCCAGCTTTGCAAATCTTGCAAATTTTCTGGATCCTTCGGTTTCAAAATGTGGCTCATGTACGACAGGTCTGGAATGAAATATTCAACACTATACAACAGCTTCCCGAGTTGTTCAGAATGATTAATAATTGTACTCTCACCAACTGTAATGGGATTTACACGGAGAAATTTCTTTAAAGAACTTTTATCCATCAAAGATCAAGAAATAAAAAAAATTAGACAGCTCACTGCTCAATTCAGACCCAACTCTTATGCTACAGTAGCGCCATCTTAGTCATTTACCGAACACATTTTCTAGCATTATAGTTGACATTAATTTGACGTTGACAGCTTTGTCATTTCTAGAACTAAATTTTTATTACCTAATGGTTCTTTCAAATCTGCTTGCGAATCTTGCTACTGACAGAAGCGGGAAATATTGTAATATCTACATTTGGCAAGAGTTTATATAGTAAATTATATAAATAGAGAAAGATAATATTATCACAACGCGTTTATACTTTTTTATTCCGTTGATCTTCAATATCGAACGTAAATGAATACTCTATAAAATAAAATCGTCCATGTTACAAAAGTGGAGCGTCATAAACAATATATTTTGGCTAGACCCCTGGACAAAAACAAAAAACCGTAATAAGTAAGAAAATAAAGATGTTAGATCGATGTAAATTTGTGACGTGCTCCGACCCCAAAGGAGAACATTATGGTAGAACCTGACAAACATCCACTATTTGACTTTGACAACACATCTAGGTGCGCCGGTTACGGGACGATCAGTTGAATTCGTTTGGATGATACCTACTTTTTCACATAATTATCAGCTTCATCAAAATGCAAAATTTGTAATTGTACCTAACAGCCATGAATAATCACTTGCTAAGTTATAGGGTATATCAAAATGAATATTTGTAATTTTTATCTTACTTATTAAAGTTTCCAGGGCCTAATCTTTAAACAGACAGTCATATTATATACATTTTACTTTCTTCATTAAACACAACTAACAAACAAATTAGTAAAAAACAGTTTTCTATGGAATTAACTTACTTTTTATCTCTATGCTATTTTCTGCGCGGGAGAAATCTTAGTATTCAAAGTACAAAGCTATAAAAACGTGTTAAAATTATTATACAGTTTATAGTGGTTAGCTTTAACAAGATTTTTTTATTGTACCCAAATCACTTGACGGGGTGGGAAGATTATGAAGGTAACAAGAATGAACATAGATCATAAAAGCCGAGTCCTGACCAAGCAGACTAAAAAGTGAATATGATTTTGAAGCAAAGACAAGATAAGTCTGAGGTCAGGCTAGACAAAATTGAGAAAAACTGTCCAAACTAAGAGGACAAAAGTGCAACAAAAGTAAGAAATTCAAAAAAGGCAATAATTAATAAAAACCGTCCATACTACGAGTACAAAAATGTTTTCTTTCTTGTCGTTGTTTTGCCTGCTTGGTCTGGACTTGCCATTAGAGGCGTTAAATACGTTTTGGTTGATGATTTCAATTCTTAGTAACCTATGAAAAATCTAAAGTAACAAATATAATTTTCAGTAAAGTCTTTAAAACAAGACCGATCATTGATTTACCTCATGTAAGAATTAGTTTACTAAAACTAAAGTAAATTCAAAATTTTTGTTAATTGTGATGGACAAAAGCTCAAAAGAATGCTAAGAAATATGGAGTTCCGAAAATATCTTGCAAAATATTCGTGAAGGATGAAATATTTTAATCATATCGATGTGTTTTGGAAAAAACCAGCTCAAAAAATAAAGTTGGAGTAGGCACTAATTAAGCATCATCCAAATATGTTTTCGTCTCTTTCTTTGATAAAATGATAACTCCGGAGGTAAATATTAAACACAAAATCATTCAAACTATTCCCAAACACTAAATTCACTTAGAACTCAGTACTTAGTTTTAATAACATTCAGTTAATCCAAGATATAAATAGTCCACCAACAAGAAGAGCGTGTCAATGCTAGAATTTGGTTTGGAATCCAACCATTAGCTGTTCAAAAAACTCCATTTAAAAAATACAATATGTCCATTTGAACTACTTTCTTATTGTCCAAAATAAACCTCTACTAATTATACGCCATCTGTGAATCACAGACTGTGCTATCACGTGGCTGTATATACTAAACTTCCCCCTTAACGTGTCCATCTTGTTCAGTGGTTACTTATATATGGTTTGATTGTAATAAAACGCAGCAAATTGGGTACATATAAGATATAAACCAGTTAAAATTCATATTTTTATTTAATAAGTTCCATACGATCCTTCATATACGTGAAAACTAAAATATTTCTTCTTTATCGACCACATTTCACCAGATTTAACTTAGCTTAACACCCAAACAAAAACACATCATTGTTAAAATGAAATTCTGTAATTGCCACTGAATAAGTTATTTCCAACCTCTATGCAAAGCAGTTCCAGAGATCCTTTCACTTTTCAACTTTTAAATGACAAGTATGATCAAAATGGGGCTGCTGAAAATATCAGAATAGATAGATGGGATGCCAGGATACTGTAAGTGGCCTCAAAGGTCTCCCGACTTCGGACAATAGAGTTAATTAGATCATTGATCATTCAAGTGGAAACTTGGAATAAGCAAGGCAGTTCGAGAAAAATGAGGACCTTGACGGGATATGAAAGAAGTAGTTCGGTTGTAACTCCAGCAGCAGTATAAAAAGGAAGAATGACATATTGTAAGTGGATGTTGAATCAACACACGTTTTAAGCAACCAAACTGTTTTAAATACATGAGAAAGCCGGCAATAAAACTTTTTAAATAAAAATAATAGAAAATTCACCTGGTCGGATAAGCACATTTCTAGACGTTCTACCGTTTTTCACAGAGTATTAGATTATTAGATTTGAGTTCAATTTTCGTCCGAAAAATCTTGAATTGCATTGTT
>CAJUYI010008364.1:0-11043 GCA_910591695.1 Galerucella pusilla
TTAAAAATATTGTGGTTTAATTTCCCAAAAAATTAAAAAAAGAACTAAACTTTGTGTAAATAAGATAGCAGAAAATACAGGGGACTAATGTTTAAGAAGTTCTACCATATTAAATGTTGTTCAGTATTTCCTAATCTTTCTTTCTTTCCACACAGTGGATATGACCCAATATAAATGTTCTATAATTGCGCTGCGTCAACTTATAACTTAAGGGCCTACCTTTATACCTTTTGGTGATAATAATGTCTAAAAACCCAATAGCTTTGCTATGGTGTCTGCCCTTTCGTTTCCCATACTACCCTTATGCTCCGGAACCCACTTAAAAGTTACTCTGTTATGGTTAGCCAGGATTAATAGTTTTTTTAGACAGTCCAAGACCAGTTTAGATCTGATAATTTCAATGCTTCTTGACTATCTGAGGGTATAAGCATCTTTTGTATATACATTAGATAATATATTTCAATATTTATATACATTTTTTTTGTTACAGTATTTTCATTTATCATCAACAGCTGCATTGGTTCAAATTCCAATCAACTTGTTCGACGGAAAGGCATCGGTAAGTGTTAACACAGTCTTAAATAGTATTTTTATAGACCAAGGTGGTGGAGACTATTATTATTGACCGAACACCAAACTTATTTCGAGAGTAGCTTTGCCCCAAGCAGAATAACGTGCGAGGTTTATAAATATCTTCACTACCATGGTGTACATACAATTTTTCCACTACTAGAAAAACATTAAAAATAATTCACAAACGCACCACGAGAAGCGTTTACCCCGTCGTCTGACTGACAAGTACGCTGTCAGTTCTCGATATGTTATGAACGTACTCGTTATGTCATCAGTCATTTTTTAATTGAGAGCGAATTTCAAACTTATGGCATTTTTTTCCAAATAATTACATCTTGATAGGATATTTTAGGAAGCAAATATGTTAAAGACAATCTCCTGGGAATACAAAATTATGTATGTACAAGTTTTTGTTGAACTACTATCCCTTAATTCTCAAAATATTTAAATTTGTCCATCATTGACCCATAATAGTTTAATAATAAAAAAATTATTAACCATAATAAAGAAATTCAACTTCTCTGTTGGCTGGAAGAAGCAATAATAATTGTCAACTTCACACCTAGTAGAAGAAAAACAGTTTTTAAATGTGGTGGTGGCTTCTATCATGTTAGTACGCTGCAGCTGCAGAGTGGCCTAAGTTATTCCTTCATTCCTTCAGTGGAATGTCGTTAAAAATCATAACCTGGGAAAAAATATCAGAGAATTGTGGTATATTTTTCATGAAAAATATAATTCATAGCCTCAAAACCTGGGTCCGTTGAACTATAGGGAAACACGAATTTTTGACTGATTTTGCGAAAAATCGATAGTACTCACCTATTTTGAGAATAATCCGTCAAAAAATTTGCGGGTTATACATATTTTGCTGAGAAAAATCCAAAAAAAGATTTTTTTTCGCCACTTGAGCCATAACTTTTGTTATGTTTCTTCATAATATTGTTTAAATTACCACTTTTATAAATATATATTTGACAGGCTACAAATTTGTATGAAAACAATTAAATCAAATGACAAATGACATAGAAGCTCTAGCGCAATGTGTAACATGGTTGCCAGCTGTAAACGATTACTTGAGAATCATGATATTTTTAAAATATCAATTAATTATTGCATTCGAATTTCATCTTAGAAAGTATTGGATGAGAGGGATGAATGCATTGTAATGCACATCAATATATTCAAGAAGAGGAAAAAAAATATAATAATTGGATTCACCCTTCCCCTTCTAGAATAACTTAATGTGGATTACAAATAATTGGAGGCATTTGCCTTCCCCTCAAGATATTCAAGAAGGGAATATAATAATTGGATTCACCCTTCCCCTTCTTGAATAACTCAATGTGGATTACAAAGTATTGGATATCTTTTGATATCCAAAAGATATTCCAGAAGGGGAAGGGAATATAATAATTGGATTGGATTGGAATAATTGGAAGGGTGAATCCAATTATTATATTCCCTTCCCCTTCTGGAATAACTTGATGTGGATTACAAAGTATTGGATATTTTTTGAGGGGAAGGCTGAATACAATGATTATATATTTTTTGTTTCCCCTTCTTCAAATACGCAATATAATGATATCATCATATATAAAATGTGTTTATAATTTCATTTATGTTCTTGGGTTTGTCTTGAATGAATCTTACTAAAAATATAGTCTGATACAATATTTAATTTCGTATCTTGATAGTCATGTAGCATGATTGTCGAGTAGTCGATTACAGCTGGCAACCACGCTACAAAGTATTGTATGTTTTGTAGGTTGCATATCTGTGTATGCGATTATTATTAAAATTATTTATATCCAAACTGGTTGCCTGTCAAATATATATTTATAAAAGTGGTAATTTAAACAATATTATGAAGAATCTAACTGGATTTTTTTCATTCATAGCGAGAACACATGTTGTTGATCACTTTCATGTACAGAGCAATACATTTAAACTGTTTTTTGTATGAAATATCATGCCAAAAAGTAATGGCTCAAGTGGCGAAAAAAAATCTTTTTTTGGATTTTTCTTTGTAAATTGTGTATAACCCGCAAATTTTTTGACGGATTATTCTCAAAATAGGTGAGTACTATCGATTTTTCGCAAAATCAGTCAAAAATTCGTGTTTCCCTATAGTTCAACGGACCCTCAAAACCTTTTGTATTGTACTCTATAATTGCACTTGCCGCTTTTCTAATTTAATATGCTACAATTTACAACTGTGTGGAGTTTTCGTTTTGAAATTAAATCTCATAACGGATGAAACGAAACGCTATGAAAAGAGTGATGAGTTATAGAGTGCAGACATTTTTATAATTAAAGTAACAGTCACAGACTGCTTGTAGTGAAAATGTAATGTTTGATGAAGTGAAAAAGTTTCGTAAAAACGAAAATATACCCAATAAAATAGTCTGGGATATATAGACTTAATTGTCCAGAATGTAATGTAATGTAATATTGGTCAAAACATTCGTAATTCTGAAATTTACGATCATACAAAATAAAACAACCAGATAAATCACATTGAGCAAAAAATCTCGTTAATCACAAAAAGAGAATAAGTAATCAAAGTAAATTATTGGAGTACAAGAAACTAATGTTAGAGAGAGTAGTACTTAGAGGTTGCTACTAGAATGGAGAGATGCAGATGCCAGAGATGCAGCTCAACTACACAAATCTCATCATACACACAAAATTTTAATAAATTGAGGTTCAACCAAAAGAAGCATGAAGACTTGAGCTTAAGTGGAACTCAAATTACTTTTCATCATAAAAATAGTGCATTCACAGAAAATCAAACATTACAAAGTCTTAGGTGCGGATCAGAACAGATGTTTCCATTCTAGTAGCAGCCTCGATTGCTCTCTCTAATATTGGGTTCTTGTATTCTAATAATCTACTTTTGATATTCTCCTTTTGTAATTCAAATACAAACTGATTGCATGATACTTTCCTTTAATATTTTCCAAAATTGCATGTAGTACTGTCCTCTTGCTGTTTTCTTTGTAGGAATCTGAAGATTTCAGCAATGTCGTGTGACTCCATGATGTGATATTCCTTCATGGCGTTTACCAGTCCTGTACATGTCTGTTTCAAACGAATGAAACGTTTGAAAAAGCTACTGTGTTAGCGAAACGCGTCACAACTTTAAATTTAAATATAATGTAGATTTAACAAAATAAAATTGTTTGATTTCATAATTTACTATGGATCTACATCAAGTAAAAGCCTCATCTATTCAATTCCTTCTTATTCTCAGGTATTGCACAAACTTTGAAAGCACTTTCCAGTCTCATCAACCACCTATTGAATTTCTTTGTAAGATCTAACGTTTCAACTGAAAATACTGATTGAATTGAGTGAAGAACAGTCTACTCTGTTGATCCTGTAGAATTTGCATTAACATTGCCTCTATTTTCATTCGGCATTACAAAGTTAGGTTAAGTTACGTTAAACAAAATAATGTAATTGTGAGAAATTCTCGAGAATAAATCAATTTTAATCTTCTTGTACTTTTATAGGTTCTTCTTTACTCGTCGCCAACTGTTTGCAGGTGTAAAATGAAATGATGGATGATCCTAGATTGTCGTTGCCAACCTCCCGAGCTGAATTTCCTTCCCAAACTTAATAGGAATAGGTCGATTACTTCATCTAATCTAAGTGTCTGATATCTTGGATAATAAAATATCCTAATACGACATATACCTTGGGATACATTTAAAATTAGGACATCCTGTTTTTTCATTCAATTTTTATCATCTACTCGTGATCATGCAAATGTAATTTGTGAAACCTGAAGAGTAATATTTGCTGTATTTCTGTTGTGGAATATGTTATTTATTGATTTTATTTGATAATTGATTTCATAGACAATTTTTATTCATTATTTGGGTTCAAGATGAAAAGTTTAAAATAATAACTGATTGAAAACATTTACAATGTCTAATTATTACATTTTCAACAAAATATCAACCAAAGTTCGTTTGATTTTAATTCGGTTATTGCCTTTACAGGTGCTAGATCCCTCCTGCAAACGACTATCACAAGTGATCAGTATCAAGGGGAACCAGTTCAAGAAGCATGTAAGCCATTTGTCAACGTCACAAATAACCAATTTTTCAGTCCCGGATATCCCAGCGAGACTTACACGAATAATACGAATTGTTTCCTTGTGCTTGAAGGTAAGTGGAATCGATTACATTTTTTTGTATATACCTTCGTTTCCAACTCATTCCATTTAAGTTTAACTGGAAACAAATCTGTGGTTATAACGATCTTTTTATTTTAGTGACACACAGAAAGAATGTCTGAAAGTGTATTCAAACAGCAAATGAAATAAAATAAGGAATAAGATAAAAATAATTCAAGGAACGCTTTCCTTTTCCTATTTGACTCAATCAAGTAGTATTATTTAGCAAGCTACTTAATCAAAGTTCATAATTAGTCGTCAGCAGTAATGTGTGAATAAACCCTGCATATACGAGTAGATCATTTCCGTATTTCCAACTTTGCTGGAGACTGAAATTGATATGTGAGATCCCGAATATTAGCAAGGAAATCGAAAACTAATTAGAACATTTCACAGTGCAAACGACATTTAACCTGGTATTTCGCATTGTAACATAAAAACGAAGAGGGTGATTTGAAAACGGTTCGAGATCTTGCTCTTAAAATATTAATTGTGAAAGTTAGCTTGCGTATATTTACGTTCAACTGGCCAGCTCCAAAGATTGAGGAGCTCAAGAACCAATATAATTAATTTATATTATGCCGGTAAATCTAATCCAACATATTATCTATAATATCTATGATTCGTATTTTGCAGCGCTGCTGTTTTTATTAAAGATTTACAGTCCAAATTACTAGCATGAAGGCTTGCACAGTGCACACATCAGCCAGAAACGGAAGGAACGCGACACGGTAACCGGATATCTTTTTCGGCTTAGCTTCGGTAATTAATTTCTGCCAAGAACGGCTTGTCGTTCATATTGTTGATTTTACGATGGAGCTAAAGGGTTTAATAAATGAAAGTACAAAATGCAGTAGTTGAAGAAAGTAGGAGAAAACGGAGATTTGTACCTACATGACTTCTGTAAAAATGGGGAAAATCGATGTTATTTCATGAATTCATTTAAGATAATTAATAAATGAAAAAACTGCATTGAATGGCACTAAAATACCTTCCAAATGTTTTACATTTGACAGCCCTGTGGTAGCTACCCATCACTTTTTATTCTCTTTATATTGTCATTGAAAATTGCGTGTCGTTCTATTTGGAATACAACGATAGCACATACTTTATTTTTTTCAATTAATAATAACAAAAATAGCAATATTTCATGAAGTATCAATTTAAACTAAAATACCTCAGATGCAATTCAAAAAACGAACACAGCAAGTGCTCAAAATTATTTACTGCAAAATCCATGCAAGCTGCAACACGTGTGAAAAGCTTTCTTGTGCAGGCCGTCTGGATCATAGCACTCACAAGCATACCAAAAAAAAACAAAAAAAGGCGTGCCCAAAATGGGCAAGCACTGTTCATCTGCGCACGCACTAAAAAAATTAAAAAAAAACCAAAAAACTCAAAAAACACACAAATCACCGGAGTGGACAAGGAAAAACACTGCAAAGAGGAACCCCCCGAACTTCTATCAAGACAGGAGCTCGGGGACACCTGAGGGGCCAGCTCTAAAGAAATGCGACGGATCACTCATGTTAAGGCCGGTTTCACCAAGGCGGGTGGAACAGACTTTTACATGAGGCGGCGAATGCACACACACACAACCGAACCGACATAACGACATGGAGAAGGACAAGGGAACAAAGCCACCAGAGCTACTCCTTAACATGGAAAGACATCCCTGACGCCCCCCATAGAATAAAGGGGGGAAAGGGATACGCGATGAACGAGTGAGGTCCTGTCGGAAGTGGCAGGAAGTGGATGGAAGGTTCTACTTAGCATCAACCCGCGGGCCGTAAGCCCGCCCAAGTAACACAATAAGCATCGAAGTAGATTTAACATCAGCTTTTGTGTCACTCTTGAAGCTAAAAGGCAATTGAAACCGTCCACTAAAGCTTCTACATTACGTAATCGCTGCCTAAAGGGAGCGCGCGGTTTGGCCTTAAAGTAGATTTGATAGCTTATTAGCAATTCAACCTGTGTATGCCTGAATAGCCATATAAAGCGATATAAAGAACTGGAAAACTGGAAAATATCATTGTGAACCATTAGAAATCTCTGCAAACTTTAATTTTCTGTAAAATGTGAATGAAATACTTCCTGAAAACAGAGGGGCCAGTGATAACTGTGAGCAAAATATACAACAAAATATACCAGATTATTCGCATATTCTATACTTAAATAAAAATAGTATCATATACCTATCAATATATGGATAAAAAAAACTATGGCAACATTGCTCATTATCGTGAGCAAACGGTTCGGCCATGTCTTTATTGTATTTAATAAGCATTTTTCTATGCCAATACGAAGCTCTATGGAATTAAAAGCTAGAAAGCTGTTTGTATTGCTTTGTGAAAGCTTTCAATATTATAAAGTTGAAGAAAAAGAATATTATTGTGAGGTTATGTTTTGAGTAATAGATTGTTTTATAGGTCATATTTTATAATTATTTTCTAATAAAAAATGAACACCTTTGAAGTTATTGAGACCTTGGAAAGTGGAGATAAAATTTTGTGTGTTGTTCCTGAGGCATGGGATGGGAACAACAGCAACAACAAATTTTCCAATAGGACGTAGTGGGATTAGCCTATTAAGAAAGAGTTCCACGACAAGGCCATTAGAGAGGTGCTCCAAGAACCAGGAAAGTGATATTCTGTGTCGTTGTAACTTTTAGCTGCGTTACTTCTTTTATGTACACGCCTGTAGTACGCACCTGTTCGTCCAAATTTCCGTAGTTTTGTAATTTTTCATTCATTTTTATTCCAATCTTTTTCTCCATGATTTATAATGAATCCTGAAATATAATGAAACCTTTCAACTGAATTGAGATTTACAATCACATTAAGGTTAGCAATACTGTGTTTTTTTTGGAATTTTTTTTTATTGTGTTTTTTGGAATTAATTTCCATTTAAAATCCAAATTAATTCCAATACAAAACTTTATAGTATTGCTTATAAATGGCACTAAAAGTCATTTTATAACCACACTAAATTCCAATTTGGCTATTCATCATCTTGGCATTTTTTAAAGACATTATCTCTATTTTTTGGCTACTTTTCACGACTTACTAGCAATCATTGCTACTTGGTTGCAATATTTAGATTTAAACAAGACAAGACGTCTTTTAAGAAAGGCTAAAATTATTCTATGAAATAATGCTCAGAATATGCTAAACTTATTATTTTTTCTGAATTATATGCTTCGATCTAGCATTATTTGCTTGGTAAATGAAATGTGTTACTTGGGCGGAGATGTATGCTTTGTGGGACGGGTTTTCTCACGCGCACGTGTGTGTGGCAAAGCACGTTTGTGGCATCGAAAGGTTATGGAATGTCAATGCACCATGGGCCGATGGGATTTACCCAGCATTGCTTCAGCAAGAAAAAGACGAAATTTTGCCACATTTGGTTGGAATTGGACGAAGTAGCTTAGGAAAATAGGGACACAACAAAACCAAAATCCTTTGTGCTCAAAACGCTATTAACAATCAAAGTAGAACCGAAATTCTGGAGAGACTACGTCTCCAACCGCATCAGAATTTTTACTGGGCAAGCAGATCTACGGAGAATGTACTGGTACAACTGACTGACCAAAATAATTTCGTTTCCCACAATTTTTCGGGTTTTTATATATAATAAATACCTATCAAGATTTACGTTTTCTATTCATTATAAATGTTTGATTGGACTAAGATTTCTGACGAAGAGTATGTGGGTTCGATCTTCGATCGCGACCTAAATTTTTTTTCTATAAAAAAAATGGAAAAATTAAAACTTCTCAATTAGATCGCTTGAAATTTAGATATTTTATGAGTGGATTCCACAAAGTAAGGAAACAATAAATCTTCACGGTCGTCCAGGAATGTTTGGCTTTTCCAACTTGGTAAGCAATGTACATTATTTCACACTCTATCAAGATTATGGAGTGGATCTTAAGAATTTTATAACTAAACGTCGAAATAAAAAATAAAAAACAATATTGTGGTTTGATTCCCAAAAGAATAAGGAAAAAGAATAAGTAATGCCGCAAGGAACTTACAGAAGATAACTAATGTTTGGTACCGAAATAAATAAAAAATTGTGGTTCAATTTCCCAAGAAATAACAAAAAGAAAATTAATACACCACAATTAATATTGTTAGGTCAGGAGCGAACGACTTCTGACAGTTGACTAGTCATAATCTTGCCTGGCTAATACTTTAACATAGTTCCATTTTACAGCGCACTCAGAAACTAGTTTTTTATTTCCATAACACATTAAAAAGTTTATATGCGGTGATAACCTGCTTTCCAGTGGTATATACATATTTTATTTTGTCATCATGCTTTTTATATCATAGCTACAATCATAAAATCTGGTTGAAGCGAATATGTATGTGAAAATGAAATAGCAGCTCTGAATATTCTTTTTCTTGGTCATTTCAAGCTAACAACCTTTTCATTGATTCTATATATATAAATACACAGTATATACAAATATACAGTTTTGCATCACCCTAAATCTCCGCAAAAAAAAATGTGTTCATTATAAATGGATCAGATATTAATCAAATAATTAGTTTCAATGGAAAAAACGTGTATATTGGTCAAAAAATTTTATTATCCAATAATAAACTGGCTTTAAACATAAAAAATATTCTTAGAAATTAAATAAGTTTAATACAAATGGATTCTTTTTAAAGAAAAGGTTAAGTGAGAACCTGCATGAGAACTTTTAATAAAGAGTATTTCCACCTCTAGAATTTATGCAAGCTTGAAGTCGCCTGCCCATGCTGTTTACCAAATTATTGATATTCTGTTGAGGAATATTTCGCCATTCTTCTTGGGCCGCATGAACAAGCTCTTGTACACTCCTGGGTGGATTCCTGCGTGCTGCCACTGCCCTGGCAAGCATGTCCCAAGCATGTTCTATGGGATTCATGTCAGGAGATAGGGCAGGCAAGTTCAAACGACTGATCCCTTCAGTTTCGAAATACTTATTTACAGCTCTAGTCCGATGAGGTAGGGCGTTATCGTCCATAAAAACGAAGGAATTGCCAACAGCTGCGCCTCATAGTCTCACGTGAGGATGTAGAATCTCTCTGAGATACCTATCATCAGCCATCGTTCCCTCCACATGAATTAATTCTGTGCGATCATTTAACATGATACCAGCCCAAAACATAGCACTTCCTTCTCTGAAGGGCGGCACGGGGCGAGCATGGGCAAGCTGAGCAACTCTCATTGGATCCCGCCACACACGTATTCGATGGCTATCTTGTACCAAACAAATCCTTGTCTCGTCGGAAAAAAACACCGAATTCCAAAATTCTTCAGGCAAGGCCGCGTGTTCTTGAGCCCACTGTAGTCGGCGAACTCTGTGCTCAGGTTGTAGTCTGGGCACTCTTATTGGTCGGCGACACCTCAAACCTGTCGCAAATATTCGTCTTCGTAATGTCGTGATCGATACTTGAACTCCCAACGCATGTCTCATATCTCTTTGGAGTGCTGGTATTGCCATGGTCGGGTTTCTTCGGATAGTTAAGTGGATATAGCGGTTCTGCCGCTGATTAGTAACACGCCTTCTACCGCTTCTAGGTCTATCACGAAGAGAATTGGTCTGGAGATACCGGTTCCATACACGAGATACATCACTTTGCCAAACGCCAACTCTGTTTGCCACGAACCTTTGAGAATGACCTTCTTCAACTAAAGCCACTATTCTTGCACGGTCAATCTCACTTATGACTTGACGATTCATGTTTGCACTCAAAATCGCAAAAATCAAATGCCTTGAATGTTAAAATGATCGCACTAAAAATATTATCTTACAAAAAAAACTGTAAACATCTGTATATTGCAAAAAATATGGAGCATATTGAAATGGTAAACATTGATAAACAAGCCAACAAAAAATTGTTAGCGCAAAAAAATTCCTTTGCATCCGAAGGTGAAGCAAAACTTTTGAATCTATGTGCATATATTACTCATAATATCCAGACTAAATTTGCCATAGTACCTATCAATCTGAGGTTGGTGTATTCCTGAGGTAAACAGCCATGAAATACATATTCGAGAATTCAAATTATGTATTTTACTTCTGACTGAGAAGTCAAGTGCAATTTCAACTTTCCTTTGTATGCATATATGCCAATATAAGGTAATTATTTCCTAACCTTACATCATATACCCCTTTCATTCTGACCAATAACACTATTTTGGAATGCGTACTGCAGAGACATAACAAAGACACAATTATTCACACGAATGGATCTTAGAATAAATACGGAACAGGCTAATAGTGGGTAATA